>OY776278.1:72005114-72242514 GCA_963675445.1 Linnaemya vulpina | reverse complement strand
ATAAGGGGTACCTCTTTGTTCAAAAAATCGATTTTAAAAAAATTTTCTTAGAAATGGTGAATTTTTGTTTGAAGTCTTATTTTCCCAGTATTTTTCAAAACAAATCGCTTTTTTAAGTTTGGGAGCTTATTTTGAATTTTATATGACAAAAGCGAAAATTGAAAATTTTCATAAGGGGTACCTCTTTGTTCAAAAAATCGATTTTTAAAAAATTTTCTTAGAAATGGCTGTAATTTTTGTTTGTCCCAGTATGTTTTCAAAACAAATCGCTTTTTTAAGTTTGGGAGCTTATTTTGAATTTTATATGACAAAAGCGAAAATTGAAAATTTCATAAGGGGTACCTCTTTGTTCAAAAAATCGATTTTAAAAAAATTTTCTTAGAAATGGCTGAATTTTTGTTTGAAGTCTTATTTTTCCCAGTATTTTTCAAAACAAATCGCTTTTTTTAAGTTTGGGAGCTTATTTTGAATTTTATATGACAAAAGCGAAAATTGAAAATTTCATAAGGGGTACCTCTTTGTTCAAAAAATCGATTTTAAAAAATTTTCTTAGAAATGGCTGAATTTTTGTTTGAAGTCTTATTTTTCCCAGTATGTTCAAAACAAATCGCTTTTTAAGTTTGGGAGCTTATTTTGAATTTTATATGACAAAAGCGAAAATTGAAAATTTCATAAGGGGTACCTCTTTGTTCAAAAAATCGATTTTTAAAAAATTTTCTTAGAAATGGCTGAATTTTTGTTTGAAGTCTTATTTTTCCCAGTATTTTTCAAAACAAATCGCTTTTTTAAGTTTGGGAGCTTATTTTGAATTTTATATGACAAAAGCGAAAATTGAAAATTTCATAAGGGGTACCTCTTTGTTCAAAAATCGATTTTTAAAAAATTTTCTTAGAAATGGCTGAATTTTTGTTTGAAGTCTTATTTTTCCCAGTATTTTTCAAAACAAATCGCTTTTTAAGTTTGGGAGCTTATTTTGAATTTTATATGACAAAAGCGAAAATTGAAAATTTCATAAGGGGTACCTCTTTGTTCAAAAAATCGATTTTTAAAAAAATTTTCTTAGAAATGGCTGAATTTTTGTTTGAAGTCTTATTTTTCCCAGTATTTTTCAAAACAAATCGCTTTTTTAAGTTTGGGAGCTTATTTTGAATTTTATATGACAAAAGCGAAAATTGAAAATTTCATAAGGGGTACCTCTTTGTTCAAAAAATCGATTTTTAAAAAATTTTCTTAGAAATGGCTGAATTTTTGTTTGAAGTCTTATTTTTCCCAGTATTTTTCAAAACAAATCGCTTTTTTAAGTTTGGGAGCTTATTTTGAATTTTATATGACAAAAGCGAAAATTGAAAATTTCATAAGGGGTACCTCTTTGTTCAAAAAATCGATTTTTAAAAAAATTTTCTTAGAAATGGCTGAATTTTTGTTTGAAGTCTTATTTTTCCCAGTATTTTTCAAAACAAATCGCTTTTTTAAGTTTGGGAGCTTATTTTGAATTTTATATGACAAAAGCGAAAATTGAAAATTTCATAAGGGGTACCTCTTTGTTCAAAAAATCGATTTTTAAAAAATTTTCTTAGAAATGGCTGAATTTTTGTTTGAAGTCTTATTTTTCCCAGTATGTTTCAAAACAAATCGCTTTTTTAAGTTTGGGAGCTTATTTTGAATTTTATATGACAAAAGCGAAAATTGAAAATTTCATAAGGGGTACCTCTTTGTTCAAAAAATCGATTTTTAAAAAATTTTCTTAGAAATGGCTGAATTTTTGTTTGAAGTCTTATTTTTCCCAGTATTTTTCAAAACAAATCGCTTTTTTAAGTTTGGGAGCTTATTTTGAATTTTATATGACAAAAGCGAAAATTGAAAATTTCATAAGGGGTACCTCTTTGTTCAAAAAATCGATTTTTAAAAAATTTTCTTAGAAATGGCTGAATTTTTGTTTGAAGTCTTATTTTTCCCAGTATTTTTCAAAACAAATCGCTTTTTTAAGTTTGGGAGCTTATTTTGAATTTTATATGACAAAAGCGAAAATTGAAAATTTCATAAGGGGTACCTCTTTGTTCAAAAAATCGATTTTTAAAAAATTTTCTTAGAAATGGCTGAATTTTTGTTTGAAGTCTTATTTTTCCCAGTATTTTTCAAAACAAATCGCTTTTTTAAGTTTGGGAGCTTATTTTGAATTTTATATGACAAAAGCGAAAATTGAAAATTTCATAAGGGGTACCTCTTTGTTCAAAAAATCGATTTTAAAAAATTTTCTTAGAAATGGCTGAATTTTTGTTTGAAGTCTTATTTTTCCCAGTATTTTTCAAAACAAATCGCTTTTTTAAGTTTGGGAGCTTATTTTGAATTTTATATGACAAAAGCGAAAATTGAAAATTTCATAAGGGGTACCTCTTTGTTCAAAAAATCGATTTTTAAAAAATTTTCTTAGAAATGGCTGAATTTTTGTTTGAAGTCTTATTTTTCCAGTATGTTTCAAAACAAATCGCTTTTTTAAGTTTGGGAGCTTATTTTGAATTTTATATGACAAAAGCGAAAATTGAAAATTTCATAAGGGGTACCTCTTTGTTCAAAAAATCGATTTTAAAAAATTTTCTTAGAAATGGCTGAATTTTTGTTTGAAGTCTTATTTTTCCCAGTATTTTTCAAAACAAATCGCTTTTTTAAGTTTGGGAGCTTATTTTGAATTTTATATGACAAAAGCGAAAATTGAAAATTTCATAAGGGGTACCTCTTTGTTCAAAAAATCGATTTTTAAAAAATTTTCTTAGAAATGGCTGAATTTTTGTTTGAAGTCTTATTTTTCCCAGTATTTTTCAAAAACAAATCGCTTTTTTAAGTTTGGGAGCTTATTTTGAATTTTATATGACAAAAGCGAAAATTGAAAATTTCATAAGGGGTACCTCTTTGTTCAAAAAATCGATTTTTAAAAAATTTTCTTAGAAATGGCTGAATTTTTGTTTGAAGTCTTATTTTTCCCAGTATTTTTCAAAACAAATCGCTTTTTTAAGTTTGGGAGCTTATTTTGAATTTTATATGACAAAAGCGAAAATTGAAAATTTCATAAGGGGTACCTCTTTGTTCAAAAAATCGATTTTTAAAAAAATTTTCTTAGAAATGGCTGAATTTTTGTTTGAAGTCTTATTTTTCCCAGTATTTTTCAAAACAAATCGCTTTTTTAAGTTTGGGAGCTTATTTTGAATTTTATATGACAAAAGCGAAAATTGAAAATTTCATAAGGGGTACCTCTTTGTTCAAAAAATCGATTTTTAAAAAATTTTCTTAGAAATGGCTGAATTTTTGTTTGAAGTCTTATTTTTCCCAGTATTTTTCAAAACAAATCGCTTTTTTAAGTTTGGGAGCTTATTTTGAATTTTATATGACAAAAGCGAAAATTGAAAATTTCATAAGGGGTACCTCTTTGTTCAAAAATTCGATTTTTAAAAAATTTTCTTAGAAATGGCTGAATTTTTGTTTGAAGTCTTATTTTTCCCAGTATTTTTCAAAACAAATCGCTTTTTTAAGTTTGGGAGCTTATTTTGAATTTTATATGACAAAAGCGAAAATTGAAAATTTCATAAGGGGTACCTCTTTGTTCAAAAAATCGATTTTTAAAAAATTTTCTTAGAAATGGCTGAATTTTTGTTTGAAGTCTTATTTTCCCAGTATTTTTCAAAACAAATCGCTTTTTTAAGTTTGGGAGCTTATTTTGAATTTTATATGACAAAAGCGAAAATTGAAAATTTCATAAGGGGTACCTCTTTGTTCAAAAAATCGATTTTTAAAAAATTTTCTTAGAAATGGCTGAATTTTTGTTTGAAGTCTTATTTTTCCCAGTATTTTTCAAAACAAATCGCTTTTTTAAGTTTGGGAGCTTATTTTGAATTTTATATGACAAAAGCGAAAATTGAAAATTTCATAAGGGGTACCTCTTTGTTCAAAAAATCGATTTTTAAAAAATTTTCTTAGAAATGGCTGAATTTTTGTTTGAAGTCTTATTTTTCCCAGTATTTTTCAAAACAAATCGCTTTTTTAAGTTTGGGAGCTTATTTTGAATTTTATATGACAAAAGCGAAAATTGAAAATTTCATAAGGGGTACCTCTTTGTTCAAAAAATCGATTTTTAAAAAATTTTCTTAGAAATGGCTGAATTTTTGTTTGAAGTCTTATTTTTCCCAGTATTTTTCAAAACAAATCGCTTTTTTAAGTTTGGGAGCTTATTTTGAATTTTATATGACAAAAGCGAAAATTGAAAATTTCATAAGGGGTACCTCTTTGTTCAAAAAATCGATTTTTAAAAAATTTTCTTAGAAATGGCTGAATTTTTGTTTGAAGTCTTATTTTTCCCAGTATTTTTCAAAACAAATCGCTTTTTTAAGTTTGGGAGCTTATTTTGAATTTTATATGACAAAAGCGAAAATTGAAAATTTCATAAGGGGTACCTCTTTGTTCAAAAAATCGATTTTTAAAAAATTTTCTTAGAAATGGCTGAATTTTTGTTTGAAGTCTTATTTTTCCCAGTATTTTTCAAAACAAATCGCTTTTTTAAGTTTGGGAGCTTATTTTGAATTTTATATGACAAAAGCGAAAATTGAAAATTTCATAAGGGGTACCTCTTTGTTCAAAAAATCGATTTTTAAAAAATTTTCTTAGAAATGGCTGAATTTTTGTTTGAAGTCTTATTTTTCCCAGTATTTTTCAAAACAAATCGCTTTTTTAAGTTTGGGAGCTTATTTTGAATTTTATATGACAAAAGCGAAAATTGAAAATTTCATAAGGGGTACCTCTTTGTTCAAAAAATCGATTTTTAAAAAATTTTCTTAGAAATGGCTGAATTTTTGTTTGAAGTCTTATTTTTCCCAGTATTTTTCAAAACAAATCGCTTTTTTAAGTTTGGGAGCTTATTTTGAATTTTATATGACAAAAGCGAAAATTGAAAATTTCATAAGGGGTACCTCTTTGTTCAAAAAATCGATTTTTAAAAAATTTTCTTAGAAATGGCTGAATTTTTGTTTGAAGTCTTATTTTTCCCAGTATTTTTCAAAACAAATCGCTTTTTTAAGTTTGGGAGCTTATTTTGAATTTTATATGACAAAAGCGAAAATTGAAAATTTCATAAGGGGTACCTCTTTGTTCAAAAAATCGATTTTTAAAAAATTTTCTTAGAAATGGCTGAATTTTTGTTTGAAGTCTTATTTTTCCCAGTATTTTTCAAAACAAATCGCTTTTTTAAGTTTGGGAGCTTATTTTGAATTTTATATGACAAAAGCGAAAATTGAAAATTTCATAAGGGGTACCTCTTTGTTCAAAAAATCGATTTTTAAAAAATTTTCTTAGAAATGGCTGAATTTTTGTTTGAAGTCTTATTTTTCCCAGTATTTTTCAAAACAAATCGCTTTTTTAAGTTTGGGAGCTTATTTTGAATTTTATATGACAAAAGCGAAAATTGAAAATTTCATAAGGGGTACCTCTTTGTTCAAAAAATCGATTTTTAAAAAATTTTCTTAGAAATGGCTGAATTTTTGTTTGAAGTCTTATTTTTCCCAGTATTTTTCAAAACAAATCGCTTTTTTAAGTTTGGGAGCTTATTTTGAATTTTATATGACAAAAGCGAAAATTGAAAATTTCATAAGGGGTACCTCTTTGTTCAAAAAATCGATTTTTAAAAAATTTTCTTAGAAATGGCTGAATTTTTGTTTGAAGTCTTATTTTTCCCAGTATTTTTCAAAACAAATCGCTTTTTTAAGTTTGGGAGCTTATTTTGAATTTTATATGACAAAAGCGAAAATTGAAAATTTCATAAGGGGTACCTCTTTGTTCAAAAAATCGATTTTTAAAAAATTTTCTTAGAAATGGCTGAATTTTTGTTTGAAGTCTTATTTTTCCCAGTATTTTTCAAAACAAATCGCTTTTTTAAGTTTGGGAGCTTATTTTGAATTTTATATGACAAAAGCGAAAATTGAAAATTTCATAAGGGGTACCTCTTTGTTCAAAAAATCGATTTTAAAAAATTTTCTTAGAAATGGCTGAATTTTTGTTTGAAGTCTTATTTTTCCCAGTATTTTTCAAAACAAATCGCTTTTTTAAGTTTGGGAGCTTATTTTGAATTTTATATGACAAAAGCGAAAATTGAAAATTTCATAAGGGGTACCTCTTTGTTCAAAAAATCGATTTTTAAAAAATTTTCTTAGAAATGGCTGAATTTTTGTTTGAAGTCTTATTTTTCCCAGTATTTTTCAAAACAAATCGCTTTTTTAAGTTTGGGAGCTTATTTTGAATTTTATATGACAAAAGCGAAAATTGAAAATTTCATAAGGGGTACCTCTTTGTTCAAAAAATCGATTTTTAAAAAATTTTCTTAGAAATGGCTGAATTTTTGTTTGAAGTCTTATTTTTCCCAGTATTTTTCAAAACAAATCGCTTTTTTAAGTTTGGGAGCTTATTTTGAATTTTATATGACAAAAGCGAAAATTGAAAATTTCATAAGGGGTACCTCTTTGTTCAAAAAATCGATTTTTAAAAAATTTTCTTAGAAATGGCTGAATTTTTGTTTGAAGTCTTATTTTTCCCAGTATTTTTCAAAACAAATCGCTTTTTTAAGTTTGGGAGCTTATTTTGAATTTTATATGACAAAAGCGAAAATTGAAAATTTCATAAGGGGTACCTCTTTGTTCAAAAAATCGATTTTTAAAAAATTTTCTTAGAAATGGCTGAATTTTTGTTTGAAGTCTTATTTTTCCCAGTATTTTTCAAAACAAATCGCTTTTTTAAGTTTGGGAGCTTATTTTGAATTTTATATGACAAAAGCGAAAATTGAAAATTTCATAAGGGGTACCTCTTTGTTCAAAAAATCGATTTTTAAAAAAATTTTCTTAGAAATGGCTGAATTTTTGTTTGAAGTCTTATTTTTCCCAGTATTTTTCAAAACAAATCGCTTTTTTAAGTTTGGGAGCTTATTTTGAATTTTATATGACAAAAGCGAAAATTGAAAATTTCATAAGGGGTACCTCTTTGTTCAAAAAATCGATTTTAAAAAAATTTTCTTAGAAATGGCTGAATTTTTGTTTGAAGTCTTATTTTTCCCAGTATGTTTCAAAACAAATCGCTTTTTTAAGTTTGGGAGCTTATTTTGAATTTTATATGACAAAAGCGAAAATTGAAAATTTCATAAGGGGTACCTCTTTGTTCAAAAAATCGATTTTTAAAAAAATTTTCTTAGAAATGGCTGAATTTTTGTTTGAAGTCTTATTTTTCCCAGTATTTTTCAAAACAAATCGCTTTTTTAAGTTTGGGAGCTTATTTTGAATTTTATATGACAAAAGCGAAAATTGAAAATTTCATAAGGGGTACCTCTTTGTTCAAAAAATCGATTTTAAAAAAATTTTCTTAGAAATGGCTGAATTTTTGTTTGAAGTCTTATTTTTCCCAGTATTTTTCAAAACAAATCGCTTTTTTAAGTTTGGGAGCTTATTTTGAATTTTATATGACAAAAGCGAAAATTGAAAATTTCATAAGGGGTACCTCTTTGTTCAAAAAATCGATTTTTAAAAAATTTTCTTAGAAATGGCTGAATTTTTGTTTGAAGTCTTATTTTTCCCAGTATTTTTCAAAACAAATCGCTTTTTTAAGTTTGGGAGCTTATTTTGAATTTTATATGACAAAAGCGAAAATTGAAAATTTCATAAGGGGTACCTCTTTGTTCAAAAAATCGATTTTTAAAAAATTTTCTTAGAAATGGCTGAATTTTTGTTTGAAGTCTTATTTTTCCCAGTATTTTTCAAAACAAATCGCTTTTTTAAGTTTGGGAGCTTATTTTGAATTTTATATGACAAAAGCGAAAATTGAAAATTTCATAAGGGGTACCTCTTTGTTCAAAAAATCGATTTTAAAAAAATTTTCTTAGAAATGGCTGAATTTTTGTTTGAAGTCTTATTTTTCCCAGTATGTTTCAAAACAAATCGCTTTTTTAAGTTTGGGAGCTTATTTTGAATTTTATATGACAAAAGCGAAAATTGAAAATTTCATAAGGGGTACCTCTTTGTTCAAAAAATCGATTTTTAAAAAATGTTCTTAGAAATGGCTGAATTTTTGTTTGAAGTCTTATTTTTCCCAGTATTTTTCAAAACAAATCGCTTTTTTAAGTTTGGGAGCTTATTTTGAATTTTATATGACAAAAGCGAAAATTGAAAATTTCATAAGGGGTACCTCTTTGTTCAAAAAATCGATTTTAAAAAAATTTTCTTAGAAATGGCTGAATTTTTGTTTGAAGTCTTATTTTTCCCAGTATGTTTCAAAACAAATCGCTTTTTTAAGTTTGGGAGCTTATTTTGAATTTTATATGACAAAAGCGAAAATTGAAAATTTCATAAGGGGTACCTCTTTGTTCAAAAAATCGATTTTAAAAAAATTTTCTTAGAAATGGCTGAATTTTTGTTTGAAGTCTTATTTTTCCCAGTATTTTTCAAAACAAATCGCTTTTTTAAGTTTGGGAGCTTATTTTGAATTTTATATGACAAAAGCGAAAATTGAAAATTTCATAAGGGGTACCTCTTTGTTCAAAAAATCGATTTTTAAAAAATTTTCTTAGAAATGGCTGAATTATTGTTTGAAGTCTTATTTTTCCCTGTATTTTTCAAAACAAATCGCTTTTTTAAGTTTGGGAGCTTATTTTGAATTTTATATGACAAAAGCGAAAATTGAAAATTTCATAAGGGGTACCACTTTGTTCAAAAAATCGATTTTAAAAAAATTTTCTTAGAAATGACTGAATTATTGTTTGAAGTCTTATTTTTCCCAGTATTTTTCAAAACAAATCGCTTTTTTAAGTTAGGGAGCTTATTTTGAATTTTATATGACAAAAGCGAAAATTGAAAATTTCATAAGGGGTACCTGTTTGTTCAAAAAATCGATTTAAAAAAAATTTTCTTAGAAATGGCTGAATTATTGTTTGAAGTCTTATTTTTCCCAGTATTTTTCAAAACAAATCGCTTTTTTAAGTTTGGGAGCTTATTTTGAATTTTATATGACAAAAGCGAAAATTGAAAATTTCATAAGGGGTACCTCTTTGTTCAAAAAATCGATTTAAAAAAAATTTTCTTAGAAATGGCTGAATTATTGTTTGAAGTCTTATTTTTCCCTGTATTTTTCAAAACAAATCGCTTTTTTAAGTTTGGGAGCTTATTTTCAATTTTATATGACAAAAGCGAAAATTGAAAATTTCATAAGGGGACCGCTTTGTTCAAAAAATCGATTTTTAAAAAATTTTCTTAGAAATGGCTGAATTATTGTTTGAAGTCTTATTTTTCCCAGTATTTTTCAAAACAAATCGCTTTTTTAAGTTTGGGAGCTTATTTTGAATTTTATATGACAAAAGCGAAAATTGAAAATTTCATAAGGGGACCGCTTTGTTCAAAAAATCGATTTTTAAAAAATTTTCTTAGAAATGGCTGAATTATTGTTTGAAGTCTTATTTTTCCCAGTATTTTTCAAAACAAATCGCTTTTTTAAGTTTGGGAGCTTATTTTGAATTTTATATGACAAAAGCGAAAATTGAAAATTTCATAAGGGGACCGCTTTGTTCAAAAAATCGATTTTTAAAAAATTTTCTTAGAAATGGCTGAATTATTGTTTGAAGTCTTATTTTTCCCAGTATTTTTCAAAACAAATCGCTTTTTTAAGTTTGGGAGCTTATTTTGAATTTTATATGACAAAAGCGAAAATTGAAAATTTCATAAGGGGACCGCTTTGTTCAAAAAATCGATTTTTAAAAAATTTTCTTAGAAATGGCTGAATTATTGTTTGAAGTCTTATTTTTCCCTGTATTTTTCAAAACAAATCGCTTTTTTAAGTTTGGGAGCTTATTTTCAATTTTATATGACAAAAGCGAAAATTGAAAATTTCATAAGGGGACCGCTTTGTTCAAAAAATCGATTTTTAAAAAATTTTCTTAGAAATGGCTGAATTATTGTTTGAAGTCTTATTTTTCCCTGTATTTTTCAAAACAAATCGCTTTTTTAAGTTTGGGAGCTTATTTTCAATTTTATATGACAAAAGCGAAAATTGAAAATTTCATAAGGGGTACCTCTTTGTTCAAAAAATCTATTTAAAAAAAATTTTCTTAGAAATGGCTGAATTTTTGTTTGAAGTCTTATTTTTCCCAGTATTTTTCAAAACAAATCGCTTTTTTAAGTTTGGGAGCTTATTTTGAATTTTATATGACAAAAGCGAAAATTGAAAATTTCATAAGGGGACCGCTTTGTTCAAAAAATCGATTTTTAAAAAATTTTCTTAGAAATGGCTGAATTATTGTTTGAAGTCTTATTTTTCCCAGTATTTTTCAAAACAAATCGCTTTTTTAAGTTTGGGAGCTTATTTTGAATTTTATATGACAAAAGCGAAAATTGAAAATTTCATAAGGGGACCGCTTTGTTCAAAAAATCGATTTTTAAAAAATTTTCTTAGAAATGGCTGAATTATTGTTTGAAGTCTTATTTTTCCCTGTATTTTTCAAAACAAATCGCTTTTTTAAGTTTGGGAGCTTATTTTCAATTTTATATGACAAAAGCGAAAATTGAAAATTTCATAAGGGGACCGCTTTGTTCAAAAAATCGATTTTTAAAAAATTTTCTTAGAAATGGCTGAATTATTGTTTGAAGTCTTATTTTTCCCAGTATTTTTCAAAACAAATCGCTTTTTTAAGTTTGGGAGCTTATTTTGAATTTTATATGACAAAAGCGAAAATTGAAAATTTCATAAGGGGACCGCTTTGTTCAAAAAATCGATTTTTAAAAAATTTTCTTAGAAATGGCTGAATTATTGTTTGAAGTCTTATTTTTCCCAGTATTTTTCAAAACAAATCGCTTTTTTAAGTTTGGGAGCTTATTTTGAATTTTATATGACAAAAGCGAAAATTGAAAATTTCATAAGGGGACCGCTTTGTTCAAAAAATCGATTTTTAAAAAATTTTCTTAGAAATGGCTGAATTATTGTTTGAAGTCTTATTTTTCCCAGTATTTTTCAAAACAAATCGCTTTTTTAAGTTTGGGAGCTTATTTTGAATTTTATATGACAAAAGCGAAAATTGAAAATTTCATAAGGGGACCGCTTTGTTCAAAAAATCGATTTTTAAAAAATTTTCTTAGAAATGGCTGAATTATTGTTTGAAGTCTTATTTTTCCCTGTATTTTTCAAAACAAATCGCTTTTTTAAGTTTGGGAGCTTATTTTCAATTTTATATGACAAAAGCGAAAATTGAAAATTTCATAAGGGGACCGCTTTGTTCAAAAAATCGATTTTTAAAAAATTTTCTTAGAAATGGCTGAATTATTGTTTGAAGTCTTATTTTTCCCTGTATTTTTCAAAACAAATCGCTTTTTTAAGTTTGGGAGCTTATTTTCAATTTTATATGACAAAAGCGAAAATTGAAAATTTCATAAGGAGAAATGGCTGAATTTTTGTTTGAAGTCTTATTTTTCCCAGTATTTTTCAAAACAAATCGCTTTTTTAAGTTTGGGAGCTTATTTTTAATTTTATATGACAAAAGCGAAAATTGAAAATTTCATAAGGGGTACCTCTTTGTTCAAAAAATCGATTTTTAAAAAATTTTCTTAGAAATGGCTGAATTTTTGTTTGAAGTCTTATTTTTCCCAGTATTTTTCAAAACAAATCGCTTTTTTAAGTTTGGGAGCTTATTTTGAATTTTATATGACAAAAGCGAAAATTGAAAATTTCATAAGGGGTACCTCTTTGTTCAAAAAATCGATTTTTAAAAAATTTTCTTAGAAATGGCTGAATTTTTGTTTGAAGTCTTATTTTTCCCAGTATTTTTCAAAACAAATCGCTTTTTTAAGTTTGGGAGCTTATTTTGAATTTTATATGACAAAAGCGAAAATTGAAAATTTCATAAGGGGTACCTCTTTGTTCAAAAAATCGATTTTTAGAAAATTTTCTTAGAAATGGCTGAATTTTTGTTTGAAGTCTTATTTTTCCCAGTATTTTTCAAAACAAATCGCTTTTTTAAGTTTGGGAGCTTATTTTGAATTTTATATGACAAAAGCGAAAATTGAAAATTTCATAAGGGGTACCTCTTTGTTCAAAAAATCGATTTTTAAAAAATTTTCTTAGAAATGGCTGAATTTTTGTTTGAAGTCTTATTTTTCCCAGTATTTTTCAAAACAAATCGCTTTTTTAAGTTTGGGAGCTTATTTTGAATTTTATATGACAAAAGCGAAAATTGAAAATTTCATAAGGGGTACCTCTTTGTTCAAAAAATCGATTTTTAAAAAATTTTCTTAGAAATGGCTGAATTTTTGTTTGAAGTCTTATTTTTCCCAGTATTTTTCAAAACAAATCGCTTTTTTAAGTTTGGGAGCTTATTTTTAATTTTATATGACAAAAGCGAAAATTGAAAATTTCATAAGGGGTACCTCTTTGTTCAAAAAATCGATTTTTAAAAAATTTTCTTAGAAATGGCTGAATTTTTGTTTGAAGTCTTATTTTTCCCAGTATTTTTCAAAACAAATCGCTTTTTTAAGTTTGGGAGCTTATTTTGAATTTTATATGACAAAAGCGAAAATTGAAAATTTCATAAGGGGTACCTCTTTGTTCAAAAAATCGATTTTTAGAAAATTTTCTTAGAAATGGCTGAATTTTTGTTTGAAGTCTTATTTTTCCCAGTATTTTTCAAAACAAATCGCTTTTTTAAGTTTGGGAGCTTATTTTGAATTTTATATGACAAAAGCGAAAATTGAAAATTTCATAAGGGGTACCTCTTTGTTCAAAAAATCGATTTTTAAAAAATTTTCTTAGAAATGGCTGAATTATTGTTTGAAGTCTTATTTTTCCCTGTATTTTTCAAAACAAATCGCTTTTTTAAGTTTGGGAGCTTATTTTCAATTTTATATGACAAAAGCGAAAATTGAAAATTTCATAAGGGGTACCTCTTTGTTCAAAAAATCGATTTTTAAAAAATTTTCTTAGAAATGGCTGAATTTTTGTTTGAAGTCTTATTTTTCCCAGTATTTTTCAAAACAAATCGCTTTTTTAAGTTTGGGAGCTTATTTTGAATTTTATATGACAAAAGCGAAAATTGAAAATTTCATAAGGGGTACCTCTTTGTTCAAAAAATCGATTTTTAAAAAATTTTCTTAGAAATGGCTGAATTTTTGTTTGAAGTCTTATTTTTCCCAGTATGTTTCAAAACAAATCGCTTTTTTAAGTTTGGGAGCTTATTTTAAATTTTATATGACAAAAGCGAAAATTGAAAATTTCATAAGGGGTACCTCTTTGTTCAAAAAATCGATTTTTAAAAAATTTTCTTAGAAATGGCTGAATTTTTGTTTGAAGTCTTATTTTTCCCTGTATTTTTCAAAACAAATCGCTTTTTTAAGTTTGGGAGCTTATTTTGAATTTTATATGACAAAAGCGAAAATTGAAAATTTCATAAGGGGTACCTCTGTGTTCAAAAATAGATTTTTAAACAATTTTCTTAGAAATGGCTGAATTTTTGTTTGAAGTCTTATTTTTCCCAGTATGTTTCAAAACAAATCGCTTTTTTAAGTTTGGGAGCTTATTTTAAATTTTATATGACAAAAGCGAAAATTGAAAATTTCATAAGGGGTACCTCTTTGTTCAAAAAATCGATTTTTAAAAAATTTTCTTAGAAATAGCTGAATTTTTGTTTGAAGTCTTATTTTTCCCAGTATGTTTCAAAACAAATCGCTTTTTTAAGTTTGGGAGCTTATTTTGAATTTTATATGACAAAAGGGAAAATTGAAAATTTCATAAGGGGTACCTCTTTGTTCAAAAAATCGATTTTTAAAAAATTTTCTTAGAAATGGCTGAATTTTTGTTTGAAGTCTTATTTTTCCCAGTATTTTTCAAAACAAATCGCTTTTTTAAGTTTGGGAGCTTATTTTGAATTTTATATGACAAAAGCGAAAATTGAAAATTTCATAAGGGGTACCTCTTTGTTCAAAAAATCGATTCTTAAAAAATTTTCTTAGAAATGGCTGAATTTTTGTTTGAAGTCTTATTTTTCCCAGTATGTTTCAAAACAAATCGCTTTTTTAAGTTTGGGAGCTTATTTTAAATTTTATATGACAAAAGCGAAAATTGAAAATTTCATAAGGGGTACCTCTTTGTTCAAAAAATCGATTTTTAAAAAATTTTCTTAGAAATGGCTGAATTTTTGTTTGAAGTCTTATTTTTCCCTGTATTTTTCAAAACAAATCGCTTTTTTAAGTTTGGGAGCTTATTTTGAATTTTATATGACAAAAGCGAAAATTGAAAATTTCATAAGGGGTACCTCTGTGTTCAAAAAATCGATTTTTAAACAATTTTCTTAGAAATGGCTGAATTTTTGTTTGAAGTCTTATTTTTCCCAGTATGTTTCAAAACAAATCGCTTTTTTAAGTTTGGGAGCTTATTTTAAATTTTATATGACAAAAGCGAAAATTGAAAATTTCATAAGGGGTACCTCTTTGTTCAAAAAATCGATTTTTAAAAAATTTTCTTAGAAATAGCTGAATTTTTGTTTGAAGTCTTATTTTTCCCAGTATGTTTCAAAACAAATCGCTTTTTTAAGTTTGGGAGCTTATTTTGAATTTTATATGACAAAAGCGAAAATTGAAAATTTCATAAGGGGTACCTCTTTGTTCAAAAAATCGATTTTTAAAAAATTTTCTTAGAAATGGCTGAATTTTTGTTTGAAGTCTTATTTTTCCCAGTATGTTTCAAAACAAATCGCTTTTTTAAGTTTGGGAGCTTATTTTAAATTTTATATGACAAAAGCGAAAATTGAAAATTTCATAAGGGGTACCTCTTTGTTCAAAAAATCGATTTTTAAAAAATTTTCTTAGAAATGGCTGAATTTTTGTTTGAAGTCTTATTTTTCCCAGTATGTTTCAAAACAAATCGCTTTTTTAAGTTTGGGAGCTTATTTTAAATTTTATATGACAAAAGCGAAAATTGAAAATTTCATAAGGGGTACCTCTTTGTTCAAAAAATCGATTTTTAAAAAATTTTCTTAGAAATGGCTGAATTTTTGTTTGAAGTCTTATTTTTCCCAGTATGTTTCAAAACAAATCGCTTTTTTAAGTTTGGGAGCTTATTTTAAATTTTATATGACAAAAGCGAAAATTGAAAATTTCATAAGGGGTACCTCTTTGTTCAAAAAATCGATTTTTAAGAAATTTTCTTAGAAATGGCTGAATTTTTGTTTGAAGTCTTATTTTTCCCAGTATGTTTCAAAACAAATCGCTTTTTTAAGTTTGGGAGCTTATTTTAAATTTTATATGACAAAAGCGAAAATTGAAAATTTCATAAGGGGTACCTCTTTGTTCAAAAAATCGATTTTTAAAAAATTTTCTTAGAAATGGCTGAATTTTTGTTTGAAGTCTTATTTTTCCCAGTATGTTTCAAAACAAATCGCTTTTTTAAGTTTGGGAGCTTATTTTAAATTTTATATGACAAAAGCGAAAATTGAAAATTTCATAAGGGGTACCTCTTTGTTCAAAAAATCGATTTTTAAAAAATTTTCTTAGAAATGGCTGAATTTTTGTTTGAAGTCTTATTTTTCCCAGTATGTTTCAAAACAAATCGCTTTTTTAAGTTTGGGAGCTTATTTTAAATTTTATATGACAAAAGCGAAAATTGAAAATTTCATAAGGGGTACCTCTTTGTTCAAAAAATCGATTTTTAAGAAATTTTCTTAGAAATGGCTGAATTTTTGTTTGAAGTCTTATTTTTCCCAGTATGTTTCAAAACAAATCGCTTTTTTAAGTTTGGGAGCTTATTTTAAATTTTATATGACAAAAGCGAAAATTGAAAATTTCATAAGGGGTACCTCTTTGTTCAAAAAATCGATTTTTAAAAAATTTTCTTAGAAATGGCTGAATTTTTGTTTGAAGTCTTATTTTTCCCAGTATGTTTCAAAACAAATCGCTTTTTTAAGTTTGGGAGCTTATTTTGAATTTTATATGACAAAAGCGAAAATTTAAAATTTCATAAGGGGTACCTCTTTGTTCAAAAAATCGATTTTAAAAAAATTTTCTTAGAAATGGCTGAATTTTTGTTTGAAGTCTTATTTTTCCCTGTATTTTTCAAAACAAATCGCTTTTTTAAGTTTGGGAGCTTATTTTAAATTTTATATGACAAAAGCGAAAATTGAAAATTTCATAAGGGGTACCTCTTTGTTCAAAAAATCGATTTTTAAAAAATTTTCTTAGAAATGGCTGAATTTTTGTTTGAAGTCTTATTTTTCCCAGTATGTTTCAAAACAAATCGCTTTTTTAAGTTTGGGAGCTTATTTTAAATTTTATATGACAAAAGCGAAAATTGAAAATTTCATAAGGGGTACCTCTTTGTTCAAAAAATCGATTTTTAAGAAATTTTCTTAGAAATGGCTGAATTTTTGTTTGAAGTCTTATTTTTCCCAGTATGTTTCAAAACAAATCGCTTTTTTAAGTTTGGGAGCTTATTTTAAATTTTATATGACAAAAGCGAAAATTGAAAATTTCATAAGGGGTACCTCTTTGTTCAAAAAATCGATTTTTAAAAAATTTTCTTAGAAATGGCTGAATTTTTGTTTGAAGTCTTATTTTTCCCAGTATGTTTCAAAACAAATCGCTTTTTTAAGTTTGGGAGCTTATTTTGAATTTTATATGACAAAAGCGAAAATTTAAAATTTCATAAGGGGTACCTCTTTGTTCAAAAAATCGATTTTAAAAAAATTTTCTTAGAAATGGCTGAATTTTTGTTTGAAGTCTTATTTTTCCCTGTATTTTTCAAAACAAATCGCTTTTTTAAGTTTGGGAGCTTATTTTAAATTTTATATGACAAAAGCGAAAATTGAAAATTTCATAAGGGGTACCTCTTTGTTCAAAAAATCGATTTTTAAAAAATTTTCTTAGAAATGGCTGAATTTTTGTTTGAAGTCTTATTTTTCCCTGTATTTTTCAAAACAAATCGCTTTTTTAAGTTTGGGAGCTTATTTTAAATTTTATATGACAAAAGCGAAAATTGAAAATTTCATAAGGGGTACCTCTTTGTTCAAAAAATCGATTTGTAAAAAATTTTCTTAGAAATGGCTGAATTTTTGTTTGAAGTCTTATTTTTCCCTGTATTTTTCAAAACAAATCGCTTTTTTAAGTTTGGGAGCTTATTTTAAATTTTATATGACAAAAGCGAAAATTTAAAATTTCATAAGGGGTACCTCTTTGTTCAAAAAATCGATTTTAAAAAAATTTTCTTAGAAATGGCTGAATTTTTGTTTGAAGTCTTATTTTTCCCTGTATTTTTCAAAACAAATCGCTTTTTTAAGTTTGGGAGCTTATTTTAAATTTTATATGACAAAAGCGAAAATTGAAAATTTCATAAGGGGTACCTCTTTGTTCAAAAAATCGATTTTAAAAAAATTTTCTTAGAAATGGCTGAATTTTTGTTTGAAGTCTTATTTTTCCCTGTATTTTTCAAAACAAATCGCTTTTTTAAGTTTGGGAGCTTATTTTGAATTTTATATGACAAAAGCGAAAATTGAAAATTTCATAAGGGGTACCTCTTTGTTCAAAAAATCGATTTTTAAAAAATTTTCTTAGAAATAGCTGAATTTTTGTTTGAAGTCTTATTTTTCCCAGTATTTTTCAAAACAAATCGCTTTTTTAAGTTTGGGAGCTTATTTTGAATTTTATATGACAAAAGCGAAAATTGAAAATTTCATAAGGGGTACCTCTTTGTTCAAAAAATCGATTTTTAAAAAATTTTCTTAGAAATAGCTGAATTTTTGTTTGAAGTCTTATTTTTCCCAGTATTTTTCAAAACAAATCGCTTTTTTAAGTTTGGGAGCTTATTTTGAATTTTATATGACAAAAACGAAAATTGAAAATTTCATAAGGGGTACCTCTTTGTTCAAAAAATCTATTTTAAAAAAATTTTCTTAGAAATGGCTGAATTATTGTTTGAAGTCTAATTTGTCCCAGTATTTTTCAAAACAAATCGCTTTTTTAAGTTTGGGAGCTTATTTTTAATTTTATGTGACAAAAGCGAAAATTGAAAATTTCATAAGGGGTACCTCTTTGTTCAAAAAATCGATTTTAAAAAAATTTTCTTAGAAATGGCTGAATTATTGTTTGAAGTCTTATTTTTCCCTGTATTTTTCAAAACAAATCGCTTTTTTAAGTTTGGGAGCTTATTTTGAATTTTATATGACAAAAGCGAAAATTGAAAATTTCATAAGGAGTACCTCTTTGTTCAAAAAATCGATTTTAAAAAAATTTTCTTAGAAATGGCTGAATTATTGTTTGAAGTCTTATTTGTCCCAGTATTTTTCAAAACAAATCGCTTTTTTAAGTTTGGGAGCTTATTTTTAATTTTATGTGACAAAAGCGAAAATTGAAAATTTCATAAGGGGTACCTCTTTGTTCAAAAAATCGATTTTAAAAAAATTTTCTTAGAAATGGCTGAATTATTGTTTGAAGTCTAATTTTTCCCAGTATTTTTTAAAACAAATCGCTTTTTTAAGTTTGGGAGCTTATTTTGAATTTTATATGACAAAAGCGAAAATTGAAAATTTCATAAGGAGTACCTCTTTGTTCAAAAAATCGATTTTAAAAAAATTTTCTTAGAAATGGCTGAATTATTGTTTGAAGTCTAATTTTTCCCAGTATTTTTAAAAACAAATCGCTTTTTTAAGTTTGGGAGCTTATTTTGAATTTTATATGACAAAAGCGAAAATTGAAAATTTCATAAGGGGTACCTCTTTGTTCAAAAAATCGTTTTTTAAAAAATTTTCTTAGAAATGGCTGAATTATTGTTTGAAGTCTAATTTTTCCCAGTATTTTTTAAAACAAATCGCTTTTTTAAGTTTGGGAGCTTATTTTGAATTTTATATGACAAAAACGAAAATTGAAAATTTCATAAGGGGTACCTCTTTGTTCAAAAAATCTATTTTAAAAAAATTTTCTTAGAAATGGCTGAATTATTGTTTGAAGTCTAATTTTTCCCAGTATTTTTTAAAACAAATCGCTTTTTTAAGTTTGGGAGCTTATTTTGAATTTTATATGACAAAAGCGAAAATTGAAAATTTCATAAGGGGTACCTCTTTGTTCAAAAAATCGATTTTAAAAAAATTTTCTTAGAAATGGCTGAATTATTGTTTGAAGTCTTATTTTTCCCAGTATTTTTCAAAACAAATCGCTTTTTTAAGTTTGGGAGCTTATTTTGAATTTTATATGACAAAAGCGAAAATTGAAAATTTCATAAGGGGTACCTCTTTGTTCAAAAAATCGATTTTAAAAAAATTTTCTTAGAAATGGCTGAATTATTGTTTGAAGTCTTATTTTTCCCAGTATTTTTCAAAACAAATCGCTTTTTTAAGTTTGGGAGCTTATTTTGAATTTTATATGACAAAAGCGAAAATTGAAAATTTCATAAGGGGTACCTCTTTGTTCAAAAAATCGATTTTAAAAAAATTTTCTTAGAAATGGCTGAATTATTGTTTGAAGTCTTATTTTTCCCAGTATTTTTCAAAACAAATCGCTTTTTTAAGTTTGGGAGCTTATTTTGAATTTTATATGACAAAAGCGAAAATTGAAAATTTCATAAGGGGTACCTCTTTGTTCAGAAAATCGATTTAAAAAAAATTTTCTTAGAAATGGCTGAATTATTGTTTGAAGTCTTATTTTTCCCAGTATTTTTCAAAACAAATCGCTTTTTTAAGTTTGGGAGCTTATTTTGAATTTTATATGACAAAAGCGAAAATTGAAAATTTCATAAGGGGTACCTCTTTGTTCAGAAAATCGATTTAAAAAAAATTTTCTTAGAAATGGCTGAATTATTGTTTGAAGTCTTATTTTTCCCAGTATTTTTCAAAACAAATCGCTTTTTTAAGTTTGGGAGCTTATTTTGAATTTTATATGACAAAAGCGAAAATTGAAAATTTCATAAGGGGTACCTCTTTGTTCAGAAAATCGATTTAAAAAAAATTTTCTTAGAAATGGCTGAATTATTGTTTGAAGTCTTATTTTTCCCAGTATTTTTCAAAACAAATCGCTTTTTTAAGTTTGGGAGCTTATTTTGAATTTTATATGACAAAAGCGAAAATTGAAAATTTCATAAGGGGTACCTCTTTGTTCAAAAAATCGATTTTAAAAAAATTTTCTTAGAAATGGCTGAATTATTGTTTGAAGTCTTATTTTTCCCAGTATTTTTCAAAACAAATCGCTTTTTTAAGTTTGGGAGCTTATTTTGAATTTTATATGACAAAAGCGAAAATTGAAAATTTCATAAGGGGTACCTCTTTGTTCAAAAAATCGATTTTAAAAAAATTTTCTTAGAAATGGCTGAATTATTGTTTGAAGTCTTATTTTTCCCAGTATTTTTCAAAACAAATCGCTTTTTTAAGTTTGGGAGCTTATTTTGAATTTTATATGACAAAAGCGAAAATTGAAAATTTCATAAGGGGTACCTCTTTGTTCAAAAAATCGATTTTAAAAAAATTTTCTTAGAAATGGCTGAATTATTGTTTGAAGTCTTATTTTTCCCAGTATTTTTCAAAACAAATCGCTTTTTTAAGTTTGGGAGCTTATTTTGAATTTTATATGATAAAAACGAAAATTGAAAATTTCATAAGGGGTACCTCTTTGTTCAAAAAATCGATTTTAAAAAAATTTTCTTAGAAATGGCTGAATTATTGTTTGAAGTCTTATTTTTCCCAGTATTTTTCAAAACAAATCGCTTTTTTAAGTTTGGGAGCTTATTTTGAATTTTATATGACAAAAACGAAAATTGAAAATTTCATAAGGGGTACCTCTTTGTTCAAAAAATCGATTTTAAAAAAATTTTCTTAGAAATGGCTGAATTATTGTTTGAAGTCTAATTTTTCCCAGTATTTTTTAAAACAAATCGCTTTTTTAAGTTTGGGAGCTTATTTTGAATTTTATATGACAAAAGCGAAAATTGAAAATTTCATAAGGGGTACCTCTTTGTTCAAAAAATCGATTTTTAAAAAATTTTCTTAGAAATGGCTGAATTATTGTTTGAAGTCTTATTTTTCCCAGTATTTTTCAAAACAAATCGCTTTTTTAAGTTTGGGAGCTTATTTTGAATTTTATATGACAAAAGCGAAAATTGAAAATTTCATAAGGGGTACCTCTTTGTTCAGAAAATCGATTTAAAAAAAATTTTCTTAGAAATGGCTGAATTATTGTTTGAAGTCTTATTTTTCCCAGTATTTTTCAAAACAAATCGCTTTTTTAAGTTTGGGAGCTTATTTTGAATTTTATATGACAAAAGCGAAAATTGAAAATTTCATAAGGGGTACCTCTTTGTTCAGAAAATCGATTTAAAAAAAATTTTCTTAGAAATGGCTGAATTATTGTTTGAAGTCTTATTTTTCCCAGTATTTTTCAAAACAAATCGCTTTTTTAAGTTTGGGAGCTTATTTTGAATTTTATATGACAAAAGCGAAAATTGAAAATTTCATAAGGGGTACCTCTTTGTTCAAAAAATCGATTTTAAAAAAATTTTCTTAGAAATGGCTGAATTATTGTTTGAAGTCTTATTTTTCCCAGTATTTTTCAAAACAAATCGCTTTTTTAAGTTTGGGAGCTTATTTTGAATTTTATATGACAAAAGCGAAAATTGAAAATTTCATAAGGGGTACCTCTTTGTTCAAAAAATCGATTTTAAAAAAATTTTCTTAGAAATGGCTGAATTATTGTTTGAAGTCTTATTTTTCCCAGTATTTTTCAAAACAAATCGCTTTTTTAAGTTTGGGAGCTTATTTTGAATTTTATATGATAAAAACGAAAATTGAAAATTTCATAAGGGGTACCTCTTTGTTCAAAAAATCGATTTTAAAAAAATTTTCTTAGAAATGGCTGAATTATTGTTTGAAGTCTTATTTTTCCCAGTATTTTTCAAAACAAATCGCTTTTTTAAGTTTGGGAGCTTATTTTGAATTTTATATGACAAAAACGAAAATTGAAAATTTCATAAGGGGTACCTCTTTGTTCAAAAAATCGATTTTAAAAAAATTTTCTTAGAAATGGCTGAATTATTGTTTGAAGTCTTATTTTTCCCAGTATTTTTCAAAACAAATCGCTTTTTTAAGTTTGGGAGCTTATTTTGAATTTTATATGACAAAAACGAAAATTGAAAATTTCATAAGGGGTACCTCTTTGTTCAAAAAATCGATTTTAAAAAATTTTTCTTAGAAATGGCTGAATTATTGTTTGAAGTCTAATTTTTCCCAGTATTTTTTAAAACAAATCGCTTTTTTAAGTTTGGGAGCTTATTTTGAATTTTATATGACAAAAGCGAAAATTGAAAATTTCATAAGGGGTACCTCTTTGCTAAAAAAAATCGATTTTTAAAAAATTTTCTTAGAAATGGCTGAATTATTGTTTGAAGTCTAATTTTTCCCAGTATTTTTTAAAACAAATCGCTTTTTTAAGTTTGGGAGCTTATTTTGAATTTTATATGACAAAAGCGAAAATTGAAAATTTCATAAGGGGTACCTCTTTGTTCAAAAAATCGATTTTAAAAAAATTTTCTTAGAAATGGCTGAATTATTGTTTGAAGTCTTATTTTTCCCAGTATTTTTCAAAACAAATCGCTTTTTTAAGTTTGGGAGCTTATTTTGAATTTTATATGACAAAAGCGAAAATTGAAAATTTCATAAGGGGTACCTCTTTGTTCAGAAAATCGATTTAAAAAAAATTTTCTTAGAAATGGCTGAATTATTGTTTGAAGTCTTATTTTTCCCAGTATTTTTCAAAACAAATCGCTTTTTTAAGTTTGGGAGCTTATTTTGAATTTTATATGACAAAAGCGAAAATTGAAAATTTCATAAGGGGTACCTCTTTGTTCAGAAAATCGATTTAAAAAAAATTTTCTTAGAAATGGCTGAATTATTGTTTGAAGTCTTATTTTTCCCAGTATTTTTCAAAACAAATCGCTTTTTTAAGTTTGGGAGCTTATTTTGAATTTTATATGACAAAAGCGAAAATTGAAAATTTCATAAGGGGTACCTCTTTGTTCAAAAAATCGATTTAAAAAAAATTTTCTTAGAAATGGCTGAATTATTGTTTGAAGTCTTATTTTTCCCAGTATTTTTCAAAACAAATCGCTTTTTTAAGTTTGGGAGCTTATTTTGAATTTTATATGACAAAAGCGAAAATTGAAAATTTCATAAGGGGTACCTCTTTGTTCAAAAAATCGATTTTAAAAAAATTTTCTTAGAAATGGCTGAATTATTGTTTGAAGTCTTATTTTTCCCAGTATTTTTCAAAACAAATCGCTTTTTTAAGTTTGGGAGCTTATTTTGAATTTTATATGACAAAAGCGAAAATTGAAAATTTCATAAGGGGTACCTCTTTGTTCAAAAAATCGATTTTAAAAAAATTTTCTTAGAAATGGCTGAATTATTGTTTGAAGTCTTATTTTTCCCAGTATTTTTCAAAACAAATCGCTTTTTTAAGTTTGGGAGCTTATTTTGAATTTTATATGACAAAAGCGAAAATTGAAAATTTCATAAGGGGTACCTCTTTGTTCAAAAAATCGATTTAAAAAAAATTTTCTTAGAAATGGCTGAATTATTGTTTGAAGTCTTATTTTTCCCAGTATTTTTCAAAACAAATCGCTTTTTTAAGTTTGGGAGCTTATTTTGAATTTTATATGACAAAAGCGAAAATTGAAAATTTCATAAGGGGTACCTCTTTGTTCAGAAAATCGATTTAAAAAAAATTTTCTTAGAAATGGCTGAATTATTGTTTGAAGTCTTATTTTTCCCAGTATTTTTCAAAACAAATCGCTTTTTTAAGTTTGGGAGCTTATTTTGAATTTTATATGACAAAAGCGAAAATTGAAAATTTCATAAGGGGTACCTCTTTGTTCAAAAAATCGATTTTAAAAAAATTTTCTTAGAAATGGCTGAATTATTGTTTGAAGTCTTATTTTTCCCAGTATTTTTCAAAACAAATCGCTTTTTTAAGTTTGGGAGCTTATTTTGAATTTTATATGACAAAAGCGAAAATTGAAAATTTCATAAGGGGTACCTCTTTGTTCAAAAAATCGATTTAAAAAAAATTTTCTTAGAAATGGCTGAATTATTGTTTGAAGTCTTATTTTTCCCAGTATTTTTCAAAACAAATCGCTTTTTTAAGTTTGGGAGCTTATTTTGAATTTTATATGACAAAAGCGAAAATTGAAAATTTCATAAGGGGTACCTCTTTGTTCAGAAAATCGATTTAAAAAAAATTTTCTTAGAAATGGCTGAATTATTGTTTGAAGTCTTATTTTTCCCAGTATTTTTCAAAACAAATCGCTTTTTTAAGTTTGGGAGCTTATTTTGAATTTTATATGACAAAAGCGAAAATTGAAAATTTCATAAGGGGTACCTCTTTGTTCAAAAAATCGATTTAAAAAAAATTTTCTTAGAAATGGCTGAATTATTGTTTGAAGTCTTATTTTTCCCAGTATTTTTCAAAACAAATCGCTTTTTTAAGTTTGGGAGCTTATTTTGAATTTTATATGACAAAAGCGAAAATTGAAAATTTCATAAGGGGTACCTCTTTGTTCAAAAAATCGATTTTAAAAAAATTTTCTTAGAAATGGCTGAATTATTGTTTGAAGTCTTATTTTTCCCAGTATTTTTCAAAACAAATCGCTTTTTTAAGTTTGGGAGCTTATTTTGAATTTTATATGACAAAAGCGAAAATTGAAAATTTCATAAGGGGTACCTCTTTGTTCAAAAAATCGATTTTAAAAAAATTTTCTTAGAAATGGCTGAATTATTGTTTGAAGTCTTATTTTTCCCAGTATTTTTCAAAACAAATCGCTTTTTTAAGTTTGGGAGCTTATTTTGAATTTTATATGACAAAAGCGAAAATTGAAAATTTCATAAGGGGTACCTCTTTGTTCAAAAAATCGATTTAAAAAAAATTTTCTTAGAAATGGCTGAATTATTGTTTGAAGTCTTATTTTTCCCAGTATTTTTCAAAACAAATCGCTTTTTTAAGTTTGGGAGCTTATTTTGAATTTTATATGACAAAAGCGAAAATTGAAAATTTCATAAGGGGTACCTCTTTGTTCAAAAAATCGATTTAAAAAAAATTTTCTTAGAAATGGCTGAATTATTGTTTGAAGTCTTATTTTTCCCAGTATTTTTCAAAACAAATCGCTTTTTTAAGTTTGGGAGCTTATTTTGAATTTTATATGACAAAAGCGAAAATTGAAAATTTCATAAGGGGTACCTCTTTGTTCAAAAAATCGATTTAAAAAAAATTTTCTTAGAAATGGCTGAATTATTGTTTGAAGTCTTATTTTTCCCAGTATTTTTCAAAACAAATCGCTTTTTTAAGTTTGGGAGCTTATTTTGAATTTTATATGACAAAAGCGAAAATTGAAAATTTCATAAGGGGTACCTCTTTGTTCAAAAAATCGATTTTAAAAAAATTTTCTTAGAAATGGCTGAATTATTGTTTGAAGTCTTATTTTTCCCAGTATTTTTCAAAACAAATCGCTTTTTTAAGTTTGGGAGCTTATTTTGAATTTTATATGACAAAAGCGAAAATTGAAAATTTCATAAGGGGTACCTCTTTGTTCAGAAAATCGATTTAAAAAAAATTTTCTTAGAAATGGCTGAATTATTGTTTGAAGTCTTATTTTTCCCAGTATTTTTCAAAACAAATCGCTTTTTTAAGTTTGGGAGCTTATTTTGAATTTTATATGACAAAAGCGAAAATTGAAAATTTCATAAGGGGTACCTCTTTGTTCAAAAAATCGATTTTAAAAAAATTTTCTTAGAAATGGCTGAATTATTGTTTGAAGTCTTATTTTTCCCAGTATTTTTCAAAACAAATCGCTTTTTTAAGCTTGGGAGCTTATTTTGAATTTTATATGACAAAAGCGAAAATTGAAAATTTCATAAGGGGTACCTCTTTGTTCAGAAAATCGATTTAAAAAAAATTTTCTTAGAAATGGCTGAATTATTGTTTGAAGTCTTATTTTTCCCAGTATTTTTCAAAACAAATCGCTTTTTTAAGTTTGGGAGCTTATTTTGAATTTTATATGACAAAAGCGAAAATTGAAAATTTCATAAGGGGTACCTCTTTGTTCAAAAAATCGATTTTAAAAAAATTTTCTTAGAAATGGCTGAATTATTGTTTGAAGTCTTATTTTTCCCAGTATTTTTCAAAACAAATCGCTTTTTTAAGTTTGGGAGCTTATTTTGAATTTTATATGACAAAAGCGAAAATTGAAAATTTCATAAGGGGTACCTCTTTGTTCAAAAAATCGATTTTAAAAAAATTTTCTTAGAAATGGCTGAATTATTGTTTGAAGTCTTATTTTTCCCAGTATTTTTCAAAACAAATCGCTTTTTTAAGTTTGGGAGCTTATTTTGAATTTTATATGACAAAAGCGAAAATTGAAAATTTCATAAGGGGTACCTCTTTGTTCAGAAAATCGATTTAAAAAAAATTTTCTTAGAAATGGCTGAATTATTGTTTGAAGTCTTATTTTTCCCAGTATTTTTCAAAACAAATCGCTTTTTTAAGTTTGGGAGATTATTTTGAATTTTATATGACAAAACCGAAAATTGAAAATTTCATAAGGGGTACCTCTTTGTTCAAAAAATCGATTTTAAAAAAATTTTCTTAGAAATGGCTGAATTATTGTTTGAAGTCTTATTTTTCCCAGTATTTTTCAAAACAAATCGCTTTTTTAAGTTTGGGAGCTTATTTTGAATTTTATATGACAAAAGCGAAAATTGAAAATTTCATAAGGGGTACCTCTTTGTTCAAAAAATCGATTTTAAAAAAATTTTCTTAGAAATGGCTGAATTATTGTTTGAAGTCTTATTTTTCCCAGTATTTTTCAAAACAAATCGCTTTTTTAAGTTTGGGAGCTTATTTTGAATTTTATATGATAAAAACGAAAATTGAAAATTTCATAAGGGGTACCTCTTTGTTCAAAAAATCGATTTAAAAAAAATTTTCTTAGAAATGGCTGAATTATTGTTTGAAGTCTTATTTTTCCCAGTATTTTTCAAAACAAATCGCTTTTTTAAGTTTGGGAGCTTATTTTGAATTTTATATGATAAAAACGAAAATTGAAAATTTCATAAGGGGTACCTCTTTGTTCAAAAAATCGATTTTAAAAAAATTTTCTTAGAAATGGCTGAATTATTGTTTGAAGTCTTATTTTTCCCAGTATTTTTCAAAACAAATCGCTTTTTTAAGTTTGGGAGCTTATTTTGAATTTTATATGACAAAAACGAAAATTGAAAATTTCATAAGGGGTACCTCTTTGTTCAAAAAATCGATTTTAAAAAAATTTTCTTAGAAATGGCTGAATTATTGTTTGAAGTCTAATTTTTCCCAGTATTTTTTAAAACAAATCGCTTTTTTAAGTTTGGGAGCTTATTTTGAATTTTATATGACAAAAGCGAAAATTGAAAATTTCATAAGGGGTACCTCTTTGTTCAAAAAATCGATTTTAAAAAAATTTTCTTAGAAATGGCTGAATTATTGTTTGAAGTCTTATTTTTCCCAGTATTTTTCAAAACAAATCGCTTTTTTAAGTTTGGGAGCTTATTTTGAATTTTATATGACAAAAGCGAAAATTGAAAATTTCATAAGGGGTACCTCTTTGTTCAGAAAATCGATTTAAAAAAAATTTTCTTAGAAATGGCTGAATTATTGTTTGAAGTCTTATTTTTCCCAGTATTTTTCAAAAAAAATCGCTTTTTTAAGTTTGGGAGCTTATTTTGAATTTTATATGACAAAAGCGAAAATTGAAAATTTCATAAGGGGTACCTCTTTGTTCAGAAAATCGATTTAAAAAAAATTTTCTTAGAAATGGCTGAATTATTGTTTGAAGTTTTATTTTTCCCAGTATTTTTCAAAACAAATCGCTTTTTTAAGTTTGGGAGCTTATTTTGAATTTTATATGACAAAAGCGAAAATTGAAAATTTCATAAGGGGTACCTCTTTGTTCAAAAAATCGATTTTAAAAAAATTTTCTTAGAAATGGCTGAATTATTGTTTGAAGTCTTATTTTTCCCAGTATTTTTCAAAACAAATCGCTTTTTTAAGTTTGGGAGCTTATTTTGAATTTTATATGACAAAAGCGAAAATTGAAAATTTCATAAGGGGTACCTCTTTGTTCAGAAAATCGATTTAAAAAAAATTTTCTTAGAAATGGCTGAATTATTGTTTGAAGTCTTATTTTTCCCAGTATTTTTCAAAACAAATCGCTTTTTTAAGTTTGGGAGCTTATTTTGAATTTTATATGACAAAAGCGAAAATTGAAAATTTCATAAGGGGTACCTCTTTGTTCAAAAAATCGATTTTAAAAAAATTTTCTTAGAAATGGCTGAATTATTGTTTGAAGTCTTATTTTTCCCAGTATTTTTCAAAACAAATCGCTTTTTTAAGTTTGGGAGCTTATTTTGAATTTTATATGACAAAAGCGAAAATTGAAAATTTCATAAGGGGTACCTCTTTGTTCAAAAAATCGATTTTAAAAAAATTTTCTTAGAAATGGCTGAATTATGGTTTGAAGTCTTATTTTTCCCAGTATTTTTCAAAACAAATCGCTTTTTTAAGTTTGGGAGCTTATTTTGAATTTTATATGATAAAAACGAAAATTGAAAATTTCATAAGGGGTACCTCTTTGTTCAAAAAATCGATTTTAAAAAAATTTTCTTAGAAATGGCTGAATTATTGTTTGAAGTCTTATTTTTCCCAGTATTTTTCAAAACAAATCGCTTTTTTAAGTTTGGGAGCTTATTTTGAATTTTATATGATAAAAACGAAAATTGAAAATTTCGTAAGGGGTACCTCTTTGTTCAAAAAATCGATTTTAAAAAAATTTTCTTAGAAATGGCTGAATTATTGTTTGAAGTCTTATTTTTCCCAGTATTTTTCAAAACAAATCGCTTTTTTAAGTTTGGGAGCTTATTTTGAATTTTATATGACAAAAACGAAAATTGAAAATTTCATAAGGGGTACCTCTTTGTTCAAAAAATCGATTTTAAAAAAATTTTCTTAGAAATGGCTGAATTATTGTTTGAAGTCTAATTTTTCCCAGTATTTTTTAAAACAAATCGCTTTTTTAAGTTTGGGAGCTTATTTTGAATTTTATATGACAAAAGCGAAAATTGAAAATTTCATAAGGGGTACCTCTTTGTTCAAAAAATCGATTTTAAAAAAATTTTCTTAGAAATGGCTGAATTATTGTTTGAAGTCTTATTTTTCCCAGTATTTTTCAAAACAAATCGCTTTTTTAAGTTTGGGAGCTTATTTTGAATTTTATATGACGAAAGCGAAAATTGAAAATTTCATAAGGGGTACCTCTTTGTTCAGAAAATCGATTTAAAAAAAATTTTCTTAGAAATGGCTGAATTATTGTTTGAAGTCTTATTTTTCCCAGTATTTTTCAAAACAAATCGCTTTTTTAAGTTTGGGAGCTTATTTTGAATTTTATATGACAAAAGCGAAAATTGAAAATTTCATAAGGGGTACCTCTTTGTTCAAAAAATCGATTTTAAAAAAATTTTCTTAGAAATGGCTGAATTATTGTTTGAAGTCTTATTTTTCCCAGTATTTTTCAAAACAAATCGCTTTTTTAAGTTTGGGAGCTTATTTTGAATTTTATATGACACAAGCGAAAATTGAAAATTTCATAAGGGGTACCTCTTTGTTCAGAAAATCGATTTAAAAAAAATTTTCTTAGAAATGGCTGAATTATTGTTTGAAGTCTTATTTTTCCCAGTATTTTTCAAAACAAATCGCTTTTTTAAGTTTGGGAGCTTATTTTGAATTTTATATGACAAAAGCGAAAATTGAAAATTTCATAAGGGGTACCTCTTTGTTCAGAAAATCGATTTAAAAAAAATTTTCTTAGAAATGGCTGAATTATTGTTTGAAGTCTTATTTTTCCCAGTATTTTTCAAAACAAATCGCTTTTTTAAGTTTGGGAGCTTATTTTGAATTTTATATGACAAAAGCGAAAATTGAAAATTTCATAAGGGGTACCTCTTTGTTCAGAAAATCGATTTAAAAAAAATTTTCTTAGAAATGACTGAATTATTGTTTGAAGTCTTATTTTTCCCAGTATTTTTCAAAACAAATCGCTTTTTTAAGTTTGGGAGCTTATTTTGAATTTTATATGACAAAAGCGAAAATTGAAAATTTCATAAGGGGTACCTCTTTGTTCAGAAAATCGATTTAAAAAAAATTTTCTTAGAAATGGCTGAATTATTGTTTGAAGTCTTATTTTTCCCAGTATTTTTCAAAACAAATCGCTTTTTTAAGTTTGGGAGCTTATTTTGAATTTTATATGACAAAAGCGAAAATTGAAAATTTCATAAGGGGTACCTTTGTTCAGAAAATCGATTTAAAAAAAATTTTCTTAGAAATGGCTGAATTATTGTTTGAAGTCTTATTTTTCCCAGTATTTTTCAAAACAAATCGCTTTTTTAAGTTTGGGAGCTTATTTTGAATTTTATATGACAAAAGCGAAAATTGAAAATTTCATAAGGGGTACCTCTTTGTTCAGAAAATCGATTTAAAAAAAATTTTCTTAGAAATGGCTGAATTATTGTTTGAAGTCTTATTTTTCCCAGTATTTTTCAAAACAAATCGCTTTTTTAAGTTTGGGAGCTTATTTTGAATTTTATATGACAAAAGCGAAAATTGAAAATTTCATAAGGGGTACCTCTTTGTTCAGAAAATCGATTTAAAAAAAATTTTCTTAGAAATGGCTGAATTATTGTTTGAAGTCTTATTTTTCCCAGTATTTTTCAAAACAAATCGCTTTTTTAAGTTTGGGAGCTTATTTTGAATTTTATATGACAAAAGCGAAAATTGAAAATTTCATAAGGGGTACCTCTTTGTTCAGAAAATCGATTTAAAAAAAATTTTCTTAGAAATGGCTGAATTATTGTTTGAAGTCTTATTTTTCCCAGTATTTTTCAAAACAAATCGCTTTTTTAAGTTTGGGAGCTTATTTTGAATTTTATATGACAAAAGCGAAAATTGAAAATTTCATAAGGGGTACCTCTTTGTTCAGAAAATCGATTTAAAAAAAATTTTCTTAGAAATGGCTGAATTATTGTTTGAAGTCTTATTTTTCCCAGTATTTTTCAAAACAAATCGCTTTTTTAAGTTTGGGAGCTTATTTTGAATTTTATATGACAAAAGCGAAAATTGAAAATTTCATAAGGGGTACCTCTTTGTTCAGAAAATCGATTTAAAAAAAATTTTCTTAGAAATGGCTGAATTATTGTTTGAAGTCTTATTTTTCCCAGTATTTTTCAAAACAAATCGCTTTTTTAAGTTTGGGAGCTTATTTTGAATTTTATATGACAAAAGCGAAAATTGAAAATTTCATAAGGGGTACCTCTTTGTTCAGAAAATCGATTTAAAAAAAATTTTCTTAGAAATGGCTGAATTATTGTTTGAAGTCTTATTTTTCCCAGTATTTTTCAAAACAAATCGCTTTTTTAAGTTTGGGAGCTTATTTTGAATTTTATATGACAAAAGCGAAAATTGAAAATTTCATAAGGGGTACCTCTTTGTTCAGAAAATCGATTTAAAAAAAATTTTCTTAGAAATGGCTGAATTATTGTTTGAAGTCTTATTTTTCCCAGTATTTTTCAAAACAAATCGCTTTTTTAAGTTTGGGAGCTTATTTTGAATTTTATATGACAAAAGCGAAAATTGAAAATTTCATAAGGGGTACCTCTTTGTTCAGAAAATCGATTTTAAAAAAATTTTCTTAGAAATGGCTGAATTATTGTTTGAAGTCTTATTTTTCCCAGTATTTTTCAAAACAAATCGCTTTTTTAAGTTTGGGAGCTTATTTTGAATTTTATATGACAAAAGCGAAAATTGAAAATTTCATAAGGGGTACCTCTTTGTTCAAAAAATCGATTTTAAAAAAATTTTCTTAGAAATGGCTGAATTATTGTTTGAAGTCTTATTTTTCCCAGTATTTTTCAAAACAAATCGCTTTTTTAAGTTTGGGAGCTTATTTTGAATTTTATATGATAAAAACGAAAATTGAAAATTTCATAAGGGGTACCTCTTTGTTCAAAAAATCGATTTTAAAAAAATTTTCTTAGAAATGGCTGAATTATTGTTTGAAGTCTTATTTTTCCCAGTATTTTTTAAAACAAATCGCTTTTTTAAGTTTGGGAGCTTATTTTGAATTTTATATGATAAAAACGAAAATTGAAAATTTCATAAGGGGTACCTCTTTGTTCAAAAAATCGATTTTAAAAAAATTTTCTTAGAAATGGCTGAATTATTGTTTGAAGTCTTATTTTTCCCAGTATTTTTCAAAACAAATCGCTTTTTTAAGTTTGGGAGCTTATTTTGAATTTTATATGACAAAAACGAAAATTGAAAATTTCATAAGGGGTACCTCTTTGTTCAAAAAATCGATTTTAAAAAAATTTTCTTAGAAATGGCTGAATTATTGTTTGAAGTCTAATTTTTCCCAGTATTTTTTAAAACAAATCGCTTTTTTAAGTTTGGGAGCTTATTTTGAATTTTATATGACAAAAGCGAAAATTGAAAATTTCATAAGGGGTACCTCTTTGTTCAAAAAATCGATTTAAAAAAAATTTTCTTAGAAATGGCTGAATTATTGTTTGAAGTCTTATTTTTCCCAGTATTTTTCAAAACAAATCGCTTTTTTAAGTTTGGGAGCTTATTTTGAATTTTATATGACAAAAGCGAAAATTGAAAATTTCATAAGGGGTACCTCTTTGTTCAAAAAATCGATTTTAAAAAAATTTTCTTAGAAATGGCTGAATTATTGTTTGAAGTCTTATTTTTCCCAGTATTTTTTAAAACAAATCGCTTTTTTAAGTTTGGGAGCTTATTTTGAATTTTATATGATACAAACGAAAATTGAAAATTTCATAAGGGGTACCTCTTTGTTCAAAAAATCGATTTTAAAAAAATTTTCTTAGAAATGGCTGAATTATTGTTTGAAGTCTTATTTTTCCCAGTATTTTTTAAAACAAATCGCTTTTTTAAGTTTGGGAGCTTATTTTGAATTTTATATGACAAAAACGAAAATTGAAAAATTCATAAGGGGTACCTCTTTGTTCAAAAAATCGATTTTAAAAAAATTTTCTTAGAAATGGCTGAATTATTGTTTGAAGTCTTATTTTTCCCAGTATTTTTTAAAACAAATCGCTTTTTTAAGTTTGGGAGCTTATTTTGAATTTTATATGATAAAAACGAAAATTGAAAATTTCATAAGGGGTACCTCTTTGTTCAAAAAATCGATTTTAAAAAAATTTTCTTAGAAATGGCTGAATTATTGTTTGAAGTCTTATTTTTCCCAGTATTTTTCAAAACAAATCGCTTTTTTAAGTTTGGGAGCTTATTTTGAATTTTATATGACAAAAACGAAAATTGAAAATTTCATAAGGGGTACCTCTTTGTTCAAAAAATCGATTTTAAAAAAATTTTCTTAGAAATGGCTGAATTATTGTTTGAAGTCTTATTTTTCCCAGTATTTTTCAAAACAAATCGCTTTTTTAAGTTTGGGAGCTTATTTTGAATTTTATATGACAAAAACGAAAATTGAAAATTTCATAAGGGGTACCTCTTTGTTCAAAAAATCGATTTAAAAAAAATTTTCTTAGAAATGGCTGAATTATTGTTTGAAGTCTTATTTTTCCCAGTATTTTTCAAAACAAATCGCTTTTTTAAGTTTGGGAGCTTATTTTGAATTTTATATGACAAAAGCGAAAATTGAAAATTTCATAAGGGGTACCTCTTTGTTCAAAAAATCGATTTTAAAAAAATTTTCTTAGAAATGGCTGAATTATTGTTTGAAGTCTTATTTTTCCCAGTATTTTTCAAAACAAATCGCTTTTTTAAGTTTGGGAGCTTATTTTGAATTTTATATGACAAAAGCGAAAATTGAAAATTTCATAAGGGGTACCTCTTTGTTCAAAAAATCGATTTTAAAAAAATTTTCTTAGAAATGGCTGAATTATTGTTTGAAGTCTTATTTTTCCCAGTATTTTTCAAAACAAATCGCTTTTTTAAGTTTGGGAGCTTATTTTGAATTTTATATGACAAAAGCGAAAATTGAAAATTTCATAAGGGGTACCTCTTTGTTCAGAAAATCGATTTAAAAAAAATTTTCTTAGAAATGGCTGAATTATTGTTTGAAGTCTTATTTTTCCCAGTATTTTTCAAAACAAATCGCTTTTTTAAGTTTGGGAGCTTATTTTGAATTTTATATGACAAAAGCGAAAATTGAAAATTTCATAAGGGGTACCTCTTTGTTCAAAAAATCGATTTTAAAAAAATTTTCTTAGAAATGGCTGAATTATTGTTTGAAGTCTTATTTTTCCCAGTATTTTTCAAAACAAATCGCTTTTTTAAGTTTGGGAGCTTATTTTGAATTTTATATGACAAAAGCGAAAATTGAAAATTTCATAAGGGGTACCTCTTTGTTCAAGAAATCGATTTTTAAAAAATTTTCTTAGAAATGGCTGAATTATTGTTTGAAGTCTAATTTTTCCCAGTATTTTTTAAAACAAATCGCTTTTTTAAGTTTGGGAGCTTATTTTGAATTTTATATGATAAAAACGAAAATTGAAAATTTCATAAGGGGTACCTCTTTGTTCAAAAAATCGATTTTAAAAAAATTTTCTTAGAAATGGCTGAATTATTGTTTGAAGTCTTATTTTTCCCAGTATTTTTCAAAACAAATCGCTGTTTTAAGTTTGGGAGTTTATTTTGAATTTTATATGACAAAAGCGAAAATTGAAAATTTCATAAGGGGTACCTCTTTGTTCAAAAAATCGACTTTAAAAAAATTTTCTTAGAAATGGCTGAATTATTGTTTGAAGTCTAATTTTTCCCAGTATTTTTCAAAACAAATCGCTTTTTTAAGTTTGGGAGCTTATTTTGAATTTTATATGATAAAAACGAAAATTGAAAATTTCATAAGGGGTGCCTCTTTGTTCAAAAAATCGATTTAAAAAAAATTTTCTTAGAAATGGCTGAATTATTGTTTGAAGTCTAATTTTTCCCAGTATTTTTTAAAACAAATCGCTTTTTTAAGTTTGGGAGCTTATTTTGAATTTTATATGACAAAAACGAAAATTGAAAATTTCATAAGGGGTACCTCTTTGTTCAAAAAATCGATTTTAAAAAAATTTTCTTAGAAATGGCTGAATTATTGTTTGAAGTCTTATTTTTCCCAGTATTTTTCAAAACAAATCGCTTTTTTAAGTTTGGGAGCTTATTTTGAATTTTATATGACAAAAGCGAAAATTGAAAATTTCATAAGGGGTACCTCTTTGTTCAGAAAATCGATTTAAAAAAAATTTTCTTAGAAATGGCTGAATTATTGTTTGAAGTCTTATTTTTCCCAGTATTTTTCAAAACAAATCGCTTTTTTAAGTTTGGGAGCTTATTTTGAATTTTATATGACAAAAGCGAAAATTGAAAATTTCATAAGGGGTACCTCTTTGTTCAAAAAATCGATTTTAAAAAAATTTTCTTAGAAATGGCTGAATTATTGTTTGAAGTCTTATTTTTCCCAGTATTTTTCAAAACAAATCGCTTTTTTAAGTTTGGGAGCTTATTTTGAATTTTATATGACAAAAGCGAAAATTGAAAATTTCATAAGGGGTACCTCTTTGTTCAAAAAATCGATTTTAAAAAAATTTTCTTAGAAATGGCTGAATTATTGTTTGAAGTCTTATTTTTCCCAGTATTTTTCAAAACAAATCGCTTTTTTAAGTTTGGGAGCTTATTTTGAATTTTATATGACAAAAGCGAAAATTGAAAATTTCATAAGGGGTACCTCTTTGTTCAGAAAATCGATTTAAAAAAAATTTTCTTAGAAATGGCTGAATTATTGTTTGAAGTCTTATTTTTCCCAGTATTTTTCAAAACAAATCGCTTTTTTAAGTTTGGGAGCTTATTTTGAATTTTATATGACAAAAGCGAAAATTGAAAATTTCATAAGGGGTACCTCTTTGTTCAAAAAATCGATTTTAAAAAAATTTTCTTAGAAATGGCTGAATTATTGTTTGAAGTCTTATTTTTCCCAGTATTTTTCAAAACAAATCGCTTTTTTAAGTTTGGGAGCTTATTTTGAATTTTATATGACAAAAGCGAAAATTGAAAATTTCATAAGGGGTACCTCTTTGTTCAAAAAATCGATTTTAAAAAAATTTTCTTAGAAATGGCTGAATTATTGTTTGAAGTTTTATTTTTCCCAGTATTTTTCAAAACAAATCGCTTTTTTAAGTTTGGGAGCTTATTTTGAATTTTATATGACAAAAGCGAAAATTGAAAATTTCATAAGGGGTACCTCTTTGTTCAAAAAATCGATTTTAAAAAAATTTTCTTAGAAATGGCTGAATTATTGTTTGAAGTCTTATTTTTCCCAGTATTTTTCAAAACAAATCGCTTTTTTAAGTTTGGGAGCTTATTTTGAATTTTATATGACAAAAGCGAAAATTGAAAATTTCATAAGGGGTACCTCTTTGTTCAGAAAATCGATTTAAAAAAAATTTTCTTAGAAATGGCTGAATTATTGTTTGAAGTCTTATTTTTCCCAGTATTTTTCAAAACAAATCGCTTTTTTAAGTTTGGGAGCTTATTTTGAATTTTATATGACAAAAGCGAAAATTGAAAATTTCATAAGGGGTACCTCTTTGTTCAAAAAATCGATTTTAAAAAAATTTTCTTAGAAATGGCTGAATTATTGTTTGAAGTCTTATTTTTCCCAGTATTTTTCAAAACAAATCGCTTTTTTAAGTTTGGGAGCTTATTTTGAATTTTATATGACAAAAGCGAAAATTGAAAATTTCATAAGGGGTACCTCTTTGTTCAAAAAATCGAATTTTTCCCAGTATTTTTCAACACAAATAGCTTTTTTAAGTTTGGGAGCTTATTTTGAATTTTATATGACAAAAGCGAAAATTGAAAATTTCATAAGGGGTACCTCTTTGCTCAAAAAATCGATTTTTAAAAAATTTTCTTAGAAATGGCTGAATTTTTGTTTGAAGTCTTATTTTTGCCAGTATTTTTCAACACAAATCGCTATTTTAAGTTTGGGAGCTTATTTTGAATTTTATATGACAAAAGCGAAAATTCAAAATTTCATAAGGGGTACCTCTTTGCTCAAAAAATCGATTTTTAAAAAATTTTCTTAGAAATGGCTGAATTTTTGTTTGAAGTCTTATTTTTGCCAGTATTTTTCAACACAAATCGCTATTTTAAGTTTGGGAGCTTATTTTGAATTTTATATGACAAAAGCGAAAATTGAAAATTTCATAAGGGGTACCTCTTTGCTCAAAAAATCGATTTTTAAAAAATTTTCTTAGAAATGGCTGAATTTTTGTTTGAAGTCTTATTTTTGCCAGTATTTTTCAACACAAATCGCTATTTTAAGTTTGGGAGCTTATTTTGAATTTTATATGACAAAAGCGAAAATTCAAAATTTCATAAGGGGTACCTCTTTGCTCAAAAAATCGATTTTTAAAAAATTTTCTTAGAAATGGCTGAATTTTTGTTTGAAGTCTTATTTTTGCCAGTATTTTTCAACACAAATAGCTTTTTTAAGTTTGGGAGCTTATTTTGAATTTTATATGACAAAAGCGAAAATTGAAAATTTCATAAGGGGTACCTCTTTGTTCAAAAAATCGATTTTAAAAAAATTTTCTTAGAAATGGCTGAATTATTGTTTGAAGTCTTATTTTTCCCAGTATTTTTCAAAACAAATCGCTTTTTTAAGTTTGGGAGCTTATTTTGAATTTTATATGACAAAAGCGAAAATTGAAAATTTCATAAGGGGTACCTCTTTGTTCAAAAAATCGATTTTAAAAAAATTTTCTTAGAAATGGCTGAATTATTGTTTGAAGTCTTATTTTTCCCAGTATTTTTCAAAACAAATCGCTTTTTTAAGTTTGGGAGCTTATTTTGAATTTTATATGACAAAAGCGAAAATTGAAAATTTCATAAGGGGTACCTCTTTGTTCAAAAAATCGATTTTAAAAAAATTTTCTTAGAAATGGCTGAATTATTGTTTGAAGTCTTATTTTTCCCAGTATTTTTCAAAACAAATCGCTTTTTTAAGTTTGGGAGCTTATTTTGAATTTTATATGACAAAAGCGAAAATTGAAAATTTCATAAGGGGTACCTCTTTGTTCAGAAAATCGATTTAAAAAAAATTTTCTTAGAAATGGCTGAATTATTGTTTGAAGTCTTATTTTTCCCAGTATTTTTCAAAACAAATCGCTTTTTTAAGTTTGGGAGCTTATTTTGAATTTTATATGACAAAAGCGAAAATTGAAAATTTCATAAGGGGTACCTCTTTGTTCAAAAAATCGATTTTAAAAAAATTTTCTTAGAAATGGCTGAATTATTGTTTGAAGTCTTATTTTTCCCAGTATTTTTCAAAACAAATCGCTTTTTTAAGTTTGGGAGCTTATTTTGAATTTTATATGACAAAAGCGAAAATTGAAAATTTCATAAGGGGTACCTCTTTGTTCAAAAAATCGAATTTTTCCCAGTATTTTTCAACACAAATAGCTTTTTTAAGTTTGGGAGCTTATTTTGAATTTTATATGACAAAAGCGAAAATTGAAAATTTCATAAGGGGTACCTCTTTGCTCAAAAAATCGATTTTTAAAAAATTTTCTTAGAAATGGCTGAATTTTTGTTTGAAGTCTTATTTTTGCCAGTATTTTTCAACACAAATCGCTATTTTAAGTTTGGGAGCTTATTTTGAATTTTATATGACAAAAGCGAAAATTGAAAATTTCATAAGGGGTACCTCTTTGCTCAAAAAATCGATTTTTAAAAAATTTTCTTAGAAATGGCTGAATTTTTGTTTGAAGTCTTATTTTTGCCAGTATTTTTCAACACAAATCGCTATTTTAAGTTTGGGAGCTTATTTTGAATTTTATATGACAAAAGCGAAAATTCAAAATTTCATAAGGGGTACCTCTTTGCTCAAAAAATCGATTTTTAAAAAATTTTCTTAGAAATGGCTGAATTTTTGTTTGAAGTCTTATTTTTGCCAGTATTTTTCAACACAAATAGCTTTTTTAAGTTTGGGAGCTTATTTTGAATTTTATATGACAAAAGCGAAAATTGAAAATTTCATAAGGGGTACCTCTTTGTTCAAAAAATCGATTTTTAAACAATTTTCTTAGAAATGGCTGAATTATTGTTTGAAGTCTAATTTTTCCCAGTATTTTTTAAAACAAATCGCTTTTTTAAGTTTGGGAGCTTATTTTGAATTTTATATGACAAAAGCGAAAATTGAAAATTTCATAAGGGGTACCTCTTTGTTCAAAAAATCGATTTTTAAAAAATTTTCTTAGAAATGGCTGAATTATTGTTTGAAGTCTTATTTTTCCCAGTATTTTTCAAAACAAATCGCTTTTTTAAGTTTGGGAGCTTATTTTGAATTTTATATGACAAAAGCGAAAATTGAAAATTTCATAAGGGGTACCTCTTTGTTCAAAAAATCGATTTTTAAAAAATTTTCTTAGAAATGGCTGAATTATTGTTTGAAGTCTTATTTTTCCCAGTATTTTTCAAAACAAATCGCTTTTTTAAGTTTGGGAGCTTATTTTGAATTTTATATGACAAAAACGAAAATTGAAAATTTCATAAGGGGTACCTCTTTGTTCAAAAAATCGATTTTAAAAAAATTTTCTTAGAAATGGCTGAATTATTGTTTGAAGTCTAATTTTTCCCAGTATTTTTTAAAACAAATCGCTTTTTTAAGTTTGGGAGCTTATTTTGAATTTTATATGACAAAAGCGAAAATTGAAAATTTCATAAGGGGTACCTCTTTGTTCAAAAAATCGATTTTTAAAAAATTTTCTTAGAAATGGCTGAATTATTGTTTGAAGTCTTATTTTTCCCAGTATTTTTCAAAACAAATCGCTTTTTTAAGTTTGGGAGCTTATTTTGAATTTTATATGACAAAAGCGAAAATTGAAAATTTCATAAGGGGTACCTCTTTGTTCAAAAAATCGATTTTTAAAAAATTTTCTTAGAAATGGCTGAATTATTGTTTGAAGTCTTATTTTTCCCAGTATTTTTCAAAACAAATCGCTTTTTTAAGTTTGGGAGCTTATTTTGAATTTTATATGACAAAAGCGAAAATTGAAAATTTCATAAGGGGTACCTCTTTGTTCAAAAAATCGATTTTTAAACAATTTTCTTAGAAATGGCTGAATTTTTGTTTGAAGTCTTATTTTTGCCAGTATTTTTCAACACAAATAGCTTTTTTAAGTTTGGGAGCTTATTTTGAATTTTATATGACAAAAGCGAAAATTGAAAATTTCATAAGGGGTACTACCTCTTTGTTCAAAAAATCGATTTTTAAAAAATTTTCTTAGAAATGGCTGAATTTTTGTTTGAAGTCTTATTTTTCCCTGTATTTTTCAACACAAATAGCTTTTTTAAGTTTGGGAGCTTATTTTGAATTTTATATGACAAAAGCGAAAATTGAAAATTTCATAAGGGGTACCTCTTTGTTCAAAAAATCGATTTTTAAACAATTTTCTTACAAATGGCTGAATTTTTGTTTGAAGTCTTATTTTTCCCAGTATTTTTCAACACAAATAGCTTTTTTAAGTTTGGGAGCTTATTTTGAATTTTATATGACAAAAGCGAAAATTGAAAATTTCATAAGGGGTACCTCTTTGTTCAAAAAATCGATTTTTAAAAAATTTTCTTAGATATGGCTGAATTTTTGTTTGAAGTCTTATTTTTCCCAGTATTTTTCAAAACAAATCGCTTTTTTAAGTTTGGGAGCTTATTTTGAATTTTATATGACAAAAGCGAAAACTGAAAATTTCATAAGGGGTACCTCTTTGTTCAAAAAATCGATTTTTAAAAAATTTTCTTACAAATGGCTGAATTTTTGTTTGAAGTCTTATTTTTCCCTTTGAATTTTATATGACAAAAGCGAAAATTGAAAATTTCATAAGGGGTACCTCTTTGTTCAAAAAATCGATTTTTAAAAAATTTTCTTAGAAATGGCTGAATTTTTGTTTGAAGTCTTATTTTTCCCAGTATTTTTCAAACCAAAACGCTTTTTTAAGTTTGGGAGCTTATTTTGAATTTTATATGACAAAAGCGAAAATTGAAAATTTCATAAGGGGTACCTCTTTGTTCAAAAAATCTATTTTTAAAAAATTTTCTTAGAAATGGCTGAATTTTTGTTTGAAGTCTTATTTTTCCCAGTATTTTTCAAAACAAAACGCTTTTTTAAGTTTGGGAGCTTATTTTGAATTTTATATGACAAAAGCGAAAATTGAAAATTTCATAAGGGGTACCTCTTTGTTCAAAAAATCGATTTTTAAAAAATTTTCTTAGAAATGGCTGAATTTTTGTTTGAAGTCTTATTTTTCCCAGTATTTTTCAAAACCAAACGCTTTTTTAAGTTTGGGAGCTTATTTTGAATTTTATATGACAAAAGCGAAAATTGAAAATTTCATAAGGGGTACCTCTTTGTTCAAAAAATCGATTTTTAAAAAATTTTCTTAGAAATGGCTGAATTATTGTTTGAAGTCTTATTTTTCCCAGTATTTTTCAAAACAAATCGCTTTTTTAAGTTTGGGAGCTTATTTTGAATTTTATATGACAAAAACGAAAATTGAAAATTTCATAAGGGGTACCTCTTTGTTCAAAAAATCGATTTTTAAACAATTTTCTTAGAAATGGCTGAATTTTTGTTTGAAGTCTTATTTTTGCCAGTATTTTTCAACACAAATAGCTTTTTTAAGTTTGGGAGCTTATTTTGAATTTTATATGACAAAAGCGAAAATTGAAAATTTCATAAGGGGTACCTCTTTGTTCAAAAAATCGATTTTTAAAAAATTTTCTTAGATATGGCTGAATTTTTGTTTGAAGTCTTATTTTTCCCAGTATTTTTCAAAACAAATCGCTTTTTTAAGTTTGGGAGCTTATTTTGAATTTTATATGACAAAAGCGAAAACTGAAAATTTCATAAGGGGTACCTCTTTGTTCAAAAAATCGATTTTTAAAAAATTTTCTTACAAATGGCTGAATTTTTGTTTGAAGTCTTATTTTTCCCTTTGAATTTTATATGACAAAAGCGAAAATTGAAAATTTCATAAGGGGTACCTCTTTGTTCAAAAAATCGATTTTTAAAAAATTTTCTTAGAAATGGCTGAATTTTTGTTTGAAGTCTTATTTTTCCCAGTATTTTTCAAACCAAAACGCTTTTTTAAGTTTGGGAGCTTATTTTGAATTTTATATGACAAAAGCGAAAATTGAAAATTTCATAAGGGGTACCTCTTTGTTCAAAAAATCTATTTTTAAAAAATTTTCTTAGAAATGGCTGAATTTTTGTTTGAAGTCTTATTTTTCCCAGTATTTTTCAAAACAAAACGCTTTTTTAAGTTTGGGAGCTTATTTTGAATTTTATATGACAAAAGCGAAAATTGAAAATTTCATAAGGGGTACCTCTTTGTTCAAAAAATCGATTTTTAAAAAATTTTCTTAGAAATGGCTGAATTTTTGTTTGAAGTCTTATTTTTCCCAGTATTTTTCAAAACCAAACGCTTTTTTAAGTTTGGGAGCTTATTTTGAATTTTATATGACAAAAGCGAAAATTGAAAATTTCATAAGGGGTACCTCTTTGTTCAAAAAATCGATTTTTAAAAAATTTTCTTAGAAATGGCTGAATTATTGTTTGAAGTCTTATTTTTCCCAGTATTTTTCAAAACAAATCGCTTTTTTAAGTTTGGGAGCTTATTTTGAATTTTATATGACAAAAACGAAAATTGAAAATTTCATAAGGGGTACCTCTTTGTTCAAAAAATCGATTTTTAAACAATTTTCTTAGAAATGGCTGAATTTTTGTTTGAAGTCTTATTTTTGCCAGTATTTTTCAACACAAATAGCTTTTTTAAGTTTGGGAGCTTATTTTGAATTTTATATGACAAAAGCGAAAATTGAAAATTTCATAAGGGGTACCTCTTTGTTCAAAAAATCGATTTTTAAACAATTTTCTTACAAATGGCTGAATTTTTGTTTGAAGTCTTATTTTTCCCAGTATTTTTCAACACAAATAGCTTTTTTAAGTTTGGGAGCTTATTTTGAATTTTATATGACAAAAGCGAAAATTGAAAATTTCATAAGGGGTACCTCTTTGTTCAAAAAATCGATTTTTAAAAAATTTTCTTAGAAATGGCTGAATTTTTGTTTGAAGTCTTATTTTTCCCAGTATTTTTCAAAACAAATCGCTTTTTTAAGTTTGGGAGCTTATTTTGAATTTTATATGACAAAAACGAAAATTGAAAATTTCATAAGGGGTACCTCTTTGTTCAAAAAATCGATTTTTAAAAAATTTTCTTACAAATGGCTGAATTTTTGTTTGAAGTCTTATTTTTCCCAGTATTTTTCAAAACAAAACGCTTTTTTAAGTTTGGGAGCTTATTTTGAATTTTATATGACAAAAGCGAAAACTGAAAATTTCATAAGGGGTACCTCTTTGTTCAAAAAATCGATTTTTAAAAATTTTCTTAGAAATGGCTGAATTTTTGTTTGAAGTCTTATTTTTCCCAGTATTTTTCAAAACAAATCGCTTTTTTAAGTTTGGGAGCTTATTTTGAATTTTATATGACAAAAGCGAAAACTGAAAATTTCATAAGGGGTACCTCTTTGTTCAAAAAATCGATTTTTAAAAAATTTTCTTAGAAATGGCTGAATTTTTGTTTGAAGTCTTATTTTTCCCAGTATTTTTCAAAACAAAACGCTTTTTTAAGTTTGGGAGCTTATTTTGAATTTTATATGACAAAAGCGAAAATTGAAAATTTCATAAGGGGTACCTCTTTGTTCAAAAAATCGATTTTTAAAAAATTTTCTTAGAAATGGCTGAATTTTTGTTTGAAGTCTTATTTTTCCCAGTATTTTTCAAAACCAAACGCTTTTTTAAGTTTGGGAGCTTATTTTGAATTTTATATGACAAAAGCGAAAATTGAAAATTTCATAAGGGGTACCTCTTTGTTCAAAAAATCGATTTTTAAAAAATTTTCTTAGAAATGGCTGAATTTTTGTTTGAAGTCTTATTTTTCCCAGTATTTTTCAAAACAAAACGCTTTTTTAAGTTTGGGAGCTTATTTTGAATTTTATATGACAAAAGCGAAAATTGAAAATTTCATAAGGGGTACCTCTTTGTTCAAAAAATCGATTTTTAAAAAATTTTCTTAGAAATGGCTGAATTTTTGTTTGAAGTCTTATTTTTCCCAGTATTTTTCAAAACAAATCGCTTTTTTAAGTTTGGGAGCTTATTTTGAATTTTATATGACAAAAACGAAAATTAAAATTTCATAAGGGGTACCTCTTTGTTCAAAAAATCGATTTTTAAAAAATTTTCTTAGAAATGGCTGAATTTTTGTTTGAAGTCTTATTTTTCCCAGTATTTTTCAAAACAAATCGCTTTTTTAAGTTTGGGAGCTTATTTTGAATTTTATATGACAAAAGCGAAAACTGAAAATTTCATAAGGGGTACCTCTTTGTTCAAAAAATCGATTTTTAAAAAATTTTCTTACAAATGGCTGAATTTTTGTTTGAAGTCTTATTTTTCCCAGTATTTTTCAAAACAAAACGCTTTTTTAAGTTTGGGAGCTTATTTTGAATTTTATATGACAAAAGCGAAAACTGAAAATTTCATAAGGGGTACCTCTTTGTTCAAAAAATCGATTTTTAAAAAATTTTCTTAGAAATGGCTGAATTTTTGTTTGAAGTCTTATTTTTCCCAGTATTTTTCAAAACAAAACGCTTTTTTAAGTTTGGGAGCTTATTTTGAATTTTATATGACAAAAGCGAAAACTGAAAATTTCATAAGGGGTACCTCTTTGTTCAAAAAATCTATTTTTAAAAAATTTTCTTAGAAATGGCTGAATTTTTGTTTGAAGTCTTATTTTTCCCAGTATTTTTCAAAACAAAACGCTTTTTTAAGTTTGGGAGCTTATTTTGAATTTTATATGACAAAAGCGAAAATTGAAAATTTCATAAGGGGTACCTCTTTGTTCAAAAAATCGATTTTTAAAAAATTTTCTTAGAAATGGCTGAATTTTTGTTTGAAGTCTTATTTTTCCCAGTATTTTTCAAAACAAAACGCTTTTTTAAGTTTGGGAGCTTATTTTGAATTTTATATGACAAAAGCGAAAACTGAAAATTTCATAAGGGGTACCTCTTTGTTCAAAAAATCGATTTTTAAAAAATTTTCTTAGAAATGGCTGAATTTTTGTTTGAAGTCTTATTTTTCCCAGTATTTTTCAAAACAAAACGCTTTTTTAAGTTTGGGAGCTTATTTTGAATTTTATATGACAAAAGCGAAAACTGAAAATTTCATAAGGGGTACCTCTTTGTTCAAAAAATCTATTTTTAAAAAATTTTCTTAGAAATGGCTGAATTTTTGTTTGAAGTCTTATTTTTCCCAGTATTTTTCAAAACAAAACGCTTTTTTAAGTTTGGGAGCTTATTTTGAATTTTATATGACAAAAGCGAAAACTGAAAATTTCATAAGGGGTACCTCTTTGTTCAAAAAATCTATTTTTAAAAAATTTTCTTAGAAATGGCTGAATTTTTGTTTGAAGTCTTATTTTTCCCAGTATTTTTCAAAACAAAACGCTTTTTTAAGTTTGGGAGCTTATTTTGAATTTTATATGACAAAAGCGAAAACTGAAAATTTCATAAGGGGTACCTCTTTGTTCAAAAAATCTATTTTTAAAAAATTTTCTTAGAAATGGCTGAATTTTTGTTTGAAGTCTTATTTTTCCCAGTATTTTTCAAAACAAAACGCTTTTTTAAGTTTGGGAGCTTATTTTGAATTTTATATGACAAAAGCGAAAACTGAAAATTTCATAAGGGGTACCTCTTTGTTCAAAAAATCGATTTTTAAAAAATTTTCTTAGAAATGGCTGAATTTTTGTTTGAAGTCTTATTTTTCCCAGTATTTTTCAAAACAAAACGCTTTTTTAAGTTTGGGAGCTTATTTTGAATTTTATATGACAAAAGCGAAAACTGAAAATTTCATAAGGGGTACCTCTTTGTTCAAAAAATCTATTTTTAAAAAATTTTCTTAGAAATGGCTGAATTTTTGTTTGAAGTCTTATTTTTCCCAGTATTTTTCAAAACAAAACGCTTTTTTAAGTTTGGGAGCTTATTTTGAATTTTATATGACAAAAGCGAAAATTGAAAATTTCATAAGGGGTACCTCTTTGTTCAAAAAATCGATTTTTAAAAAATTTTCTTAGAAATGGCTGAATTTTTGTTTGAAGTCTTATTTTTCCCAGTATTTTTCAAAACAAAACGCTTTTTTAAGTTTGGGAGCTTATTTTGAATTTTATATGACAAAAGCGAAAATTGAAAATTTCATAAGGGGTACCTCTTTGTTCAAAAAATCGATTTTTAAAAAATTTTCTTAGAAATGGCTGAATTTTTGTTTGAAGTCTTATTTTTCCCAGTATTTTTCAAAACAAAACGCTTTTTTAAGTTTGGGAGCTTATTTTGAATTTTATATGACAAAAGCGAAAATTGAAAATTTCATAAGGGGTACCTCTTTGTTCAAAAAATCGATTTTTAAAAAATTTTCTTAGAAATGGCTGAATTTTTGTTTGAAGTCTTATTTTTCCCAGTATTTTTCAAAACAAAACGCTTTTTTAAGTTTGGGAGCTTATTTTGAATTTTATATGACAAAAGCGAAAATTGAAAATTTCATAAGGGGTACCTCTTTGTTCAAAAAATCGATTTTTAAAAAATTTTCTTAGAAATGGCTGAATTTTTGTTTGAAGTCTTATTTTTCCCAGTATTTTTTAAAACAAAACGCTTTTTTAAGTTTGGGAGCTTATTTTGAATTTTATATGACAAAAGCGAAAATTGAAAATTTCATAAGGGGTACCTCTTTGTTCAAAAAATCGATTTTTAAAAAATTTTCTTAGAAATGGCTGAATTTTTGTTTGAAGTCTTATTTTTCCCAGTATTTTTCAAAACAAAACGCTTTTTTAAGTTTGGGAGCTTATTTTGAATTTTATATGACAAAAGCGAAAATTGAAAATTTCATAAGGGGTACCTCTTTGTTCAAAAAATCGATTTTTAAAAAATTTTCTTATAAATGGCTGAATTTTTGTTTGAAGTCTTATTTTTCCCAGTATTTTTCAAAACAAAACGCTTTTTTAAGTTTGGGAGCTTATTTTGAATTTTATATGACAAAAGCGAAAATTGAAAATTTCATAAGGGGTACCTCTTTGTTCAAAAAATCGATTTTTAAAAAATTTTCTTAGAAATGGCTGAATTTTTGTTTGAAGTCTTATTTTTCCCAGTATTTTTCAAAACAAAACGCTTTTTTAAGTTTGGGAGCTTATTTTGAATTTTATATGACAAAAGCGAAAATTGAAAATTTCATAAGGGGTACCTCTTTGTTCAAAAAATCGATTTTTAAAAAATTTTCTTAGAAATGGCTGAATTTTTGTTTGAAGTCTTATTTTTCCCAGTATTTTTCAAAACAAAACGCTTTTTTAAGTTTGGGAGCTTATTTTGAATTTTATATGACAAAAGCGAAAATTGAAAATTTCATAAGGGGAACCTCTTTGTTCAAAAAATCGATTTTTAAAAAATTTTCTTAGAAATGGCTGAATTTTTGTTTGAAGTCTTATTTTTCCCAGTATTTTTCAAAACAAAACGCTTTTTTAAGTTTGGGAGCTTATTTTGAATTTTATATGACAAAAGCGAAAATTGAAAATTTCATAAGGGGTACCTCTTTGTTCAAAAAATCGATTTTTAAAAAATTTTCTTAGAAATGGCTGAATTTTTGTTTGAAGTCTTATTTTTCCCAGTATTTTTCAAAACAAAACGCTTTTTTAAGTTTGGGAGCTTATTTTGAATTTTATATGACAAAAGCGAAAATTGAAAATTTCATAAGGGGTACCTCTTTGTTCAAAAAATCGATTTTTAAAAAATTTTCTTAGAAATGGCTGAATTTTTGTTTGAAGTCTTATTTTTCCCAGTATTTTTCAAAACAAAACGCTTTTTTAAGTTTGGGAGCTTATTTTGAATTTTATATGACAAAAGCGAAAATTGAAAATTGCATAAGGGGTACCTCTTTGTTCAAAAAATCGATTTTTAAAAAATTTTCTTAGAAATGGCTGAATTTTTGTTTGAAGTCTTATTTTTCCCAGTATTTTTCAAAACAAAACGCTTTTTTAAGTTTGGGAGCTTATTTTGAATTTTATATGACAAAAGCGAAAATTGAAAATTGCATAAGGGGTACCTCTTTGTTCAAAAAATCGATTTTTAAAAAATTTTCTTAGAAATGGCTGAATTTTTGTTTGAAGTCTTATTTTTCCCAGTATTTTTCAAAACAAAACGCTTTTTTAAGTTTGGGAGCTTATTTTGAATTTTATATGACAAAAGCGAAAATTGAAAATTTCATAAGGGGTACCTCTTTGTTCAAAAAATCGATTTTTAAAAAATTTTCTTATAAATGGCTGAATTTTTGTTTGAAGTCTTATTTTTCCCAGTATTTTTCAAAACAAAACGCTTTTTTAAGTTTGGGAGCTTATTTTGAATTTTATATGACAAAAGCGAAAATTGAAAATTTCATAAGGGGTACCTCTTTGTTCAAAAAATCGATTTTTAAAAAATTTTCTTAGAAATGGCTGAATTTTTGTTTGAAGTCTTATTTTTCCCAGTATTTTTCAAAACAAAACGCTTTTTTAAGTTTGGGAGCTTATTTTGAATTTTATATGACAAAAGCGAAAATTGAAAATTTCATAAGGGGTACCTCTTTGTTCAAAAAATCGATTTTTAAAAAATTTTCTTAGAAATGGCTGAATTTTTGTTTGAAGTCTTATTTTTCCCAGTATTTTTCAAAACAAAACGCTTTTTTAAGTTTGGGAGCTTATTTTGAATTTTATATGACAAAAGCGAAAATTGAAAATTGCATAAGGGGTACCTCTTTGTTCAAAAAATCGATTTTTAAAAAATTTTCTTAGAAATGGCTGAATTTTTGTTTGAAGTCTTATTTTTCCCAGTATTTTTCAAAACAAAACGCTTTTTTAAGTTTGGGAGCTTATTTTGAATTTTATATGACAAAAGCGAAAATTGAAAATTTCATAAGGGGTACCTCTTTGTTCAAAAAATCGATTTTTAAAAAATTTTCTTATAAATGGCTGAATTTTTGTTTGAAGTCTTATTTTTCCCAGTATTTTTCAAAACAAAACGCTTTTTTAAGTTTGGGAGCTTATTTTGAATTTTATATGACAAAAGCGAAAATTGAAAATTTCATAAGGGGTACCTCTTTGTTCAAAAAATCGATTTTTAAAAAATTTTCTTAGAAATGGCTGAATTTTTGTTTGAAGTCTTATTTTTCCCAGTATTTTTCAAAACAAAACGCTTTTTTAAGTTTGGGAGCTTATTTTGAATTTTATATGACAAAAGCGAAAATTGAAAATTTCATAAGGGGTACCTCTTTGTTCAAAAAATCGATTTTTAAACAATTTTCTTAGAAATGGCTGAATTTTTGTTTGAAGTCTTATTTTTCCCAGTATTTTTCAACACAAATAGCTTTTTTAAGTTTGGGAGCTTATTTTGAATTTTATATGACAAAAGCGAAAATTGAAAATTTCATAAGGGGTACCTCTTTGTTCAAAAAATCGATTTTTAAACAATTTTCTTAGAAATGGCTGAATTTTTGTTTGAAGTCTTATTTTTCCCAGTATTTTTCAACACAAATAGCTTTTTTAAGTTTGGGAGCTTATTTTGAATTTTATATGACAAAAGCGAAAATTGAAAATTTCATAAGGGGTACCTCTTTGTTCAAAAAATCGATTTTTAAAAAATTTTCTTAGAAATGGCTGAATTTTTGTTTGAAGTCTTATTTTTCCCAGTATTTTTCAAAACAAAACGCTTTTTTAAGTTTGGGAGCTTATTTTGAATTTTATATGACAAAAGCGAAAATTGAAAATTTCATAAGGGGTACCTCTTTGTTCAAAAAATCGATTTTTAAAAAATTTTCTTAGAAATGGCTGAATTTTTGTTTGAAGTCTTATTTTTCCCAGTATTTTTCAAAACAAAACGCTTTTTTAAGTTTGGGAGCTTATTTTGACTTTTATATGACAAAAGCGAAAATTGAAAATTTCATAAGGGGTACCTCTTTGTTCAAAAAATCGATTTTTAAACAATTTTCTTAGAAATGGCTGAATTTTTGTTTGAAGTCTTATTTTTCCCAGTATTTTTCAACACAAATAGCTTTTTTAAGTTTGGGAGCTTATTTTGAATTTTATATGACAAAAGCGAAAATTGAAAATTTCATAAGGGGTACCTCTTTGTTCAAAAAATCGATTTTTAAACAATTTTCTTAGAAATGGCTGAATTTTTGTTTGAAGTCTTATTTTTCCCAGTATTTTTCAACACAAATAGCTTTTTTAAGTTTGGGAGCTTATTTTGAATTTTATATGACAAAAGCGAAAATTGAAAATTTCATAAGGGGTACCTCTTTGTTCAAAAAATCGATTTTTAAACAATTTTCTTAGAAATGGCTGAATTTTTGTTTGAAGTCTTATTTTTCCCAGTATTTTTCAACACAAATAGCTTTTTTAAGTTTGGGAGCTTATTTTGAATTTTATATGACAAAAGCGAAAATTGAAAATTTCATAAGGGGTACCTCTTTGTTCAAAAAATCGATTTTTAAACAATTTTCTTAGAAATGGCTGAATTTTTGTTTGAAGTCTTATTTTTCCCAGTATTTTTCAACACAAATAGCTTTTTTAAGTTTGGGAGCTTATTTTGAATTTTATATGACAAAAGCGAAAATTGAAAATTTCATAAGGGGTACCTCTTTGTTCAAAAAATCGATTTTTAAACAATTTTCTTAGAAATGGCTGAATTTTTGTTTGAAGTCTTATTTTTCCCAGTATTTTTCAACACAAATAGCTTTTTTAAGTTTGGGAGCTTATTTTGAATTTTATATGACAAAAGCGAAAATTGAAAATTTCATAAGGGGTACCTCTTTGTTCAAAAAATCGATTTTTAAACAATTTTCTTAGAAATGGCTGAATTTTTGTTTGAAGTCTTATTTTTCCCAGTATTTTTCAACACAAATAGCTTTTTTAAGTTTGGGAGCTTATTTTGAATTTTATATGACAAAAGCGAAAATTGAAAATTTCATAAGGGGTACCTCTTTGTTCAAAAAATCGATTTTTAAACAATTTTCTTAGAAATGGCTGAATTTTTGTTTGAAGTTTTATTTTTCCCTGTATTTTTCAAAACAAATCGCTTTTTAAGTTTGGGAGCTTATTTTGAATTTTATATGACAAAAGCGAAAATTGAAAATTTCATAAGGGGTACCTCTTTGTTCAAAAAATCGATTTTTAAACAATTTTCTTAGAAATGGCTGAATTTTTGTTTGAAGTTTTATTTTTCCCTGTATTTTTCAAAACAAATCGCTTTTTAAGTTTGGGAGCTTATTTTGAATTTTATATGACAAAAGCGAAAATTGAAAATTTCATAAGGGGTACCTCTTTGTTCAAAAAATCGATTTTTAAACAATTTTCTTAGAAATGGCTGAATTTTTGTTTGAAGTCTTATTTTTGCCAGTATTTTTCAACACAAATAGCTTTTTTAAGTTTGGGAGCTTATTTTGAATTTTATATGACAAAAGCGAAAATTGAAAATTTCATAAGGGGTACCTCTTTGTTCAAAAAATCGATTTTTAAACAATTTTCTTAGAAATGGCTGAATTTTTGTTTGAAGTTTTATTTTTCCCTGTATTTTTCAAAACAAATCGCTTTTTAAGTTTGGGAGCTTATTTTGAATTTTATATGACAAAAGCGAAAATTGAAAATTTCATAAGGGGTACCTCTTTGTTCAAAAAATCGATTTTTAAACAATTTTCTTAGAAATGGCTGAATTTTTGTTTGAAGTTTTATTTTTCCCTGTATTTTTCAAAACAAATCGCTTTTTAAGTTTGGGAGCTTATTTTGAATTTTATATGACAAAAGCGAAAATTGAAAATTTCATAAGGGGTACCTCTTTGTTCAAAAAATCGATTTTTAAACAATTTTCTTAGAAATGGCTGAATTTTTGTTTGAAGTTTTATTTTTCCCTGTATTTTTCAAAACAAATCGCTTTTTAAGTTTGGGAGCTTATTTTGAATTTTATATGACAAAAGCGAAAATTGAAAATTTCATAAGGGGTACCTCTTTGTTCAAAAAATCGATTTTTAAGCAATCTTCTTAGAAATGGCTGAATTTTTGTTTGAAGTTTTATTTTTCCCTGTATTTTTCAAAACAAATCGCTTTTTAAGTTTGGGAGCTTATTTTGAATTTTATATGACAAAAGCGAAAATTGAAAATTTCATAAGGGGTACCTCTTTGTTCAAAAAATCGATTTTTAAACAATTTTCTTAGAAATGGCTGAATTTTTGTTTGAAGTTTTATTTTTCCCTGTATTTTTCAAAACAAATCGCTTTTTAAGTTTGGGAGCTTATTTTGAATTTTATATGACAAAAGCGAAAATTTAAAATTTCATAAGGGGTACCTCTTTGTTCAAAAAATCGATTTTTAAACAATTTTCTTAGAAATGGCTGAATTTTTGTTTGAAGTTTTATTTTTCCCTGTATTTTTCAAAACAAATCGCTTTTTAAGTTTGGGAGCTTATTTTGAATTTTATATGACATAAGCGAAAATTGAAAATTTCATAAGGGGTACCTCTTTGTTCAAAAAATCGATTTTTAAACAATTTTCTTAGAAATGGCTGAATTTTTGTTTGAAGTTTTATTTTTCCCTGTATTTTTCAAAACAAATCGCTTTTTAAGTTTGGGAGCTTATTTTGAATTTTATATGACAAAAGCGAAAATTGAAAATTTCATAAGGGGTACCTCTTTGTTCAAAAAATCGATTTTTAAACAATCTTCTTAGAAATGGCTGAATTTTTGTTTGAAGTCTTATTTTTGCCAGTATTTTTCAACACAAATAGCTTTTTTAAGTTTGAGAGCTTATTTTGAATTTTATATCACAAAAGCGAAAATTGAAAATTTCATAAGGGGTACCTCTTTGTTCAAAAAATCGATTTTTAAACAATCTTCTTAGAAATGGCTGAATTTTTGTTTGAAGTCTTATTTTTGCCAGTATTTTTCAACACAAATCGCTTTTTTAAGTTTGGGAGCTTATTTTGAATTTTATATGACAAAAGCGAAATTTGAAAATTTCATAAGGGGTACCTCTTTGTTCAAAAAATCGATTTTTAAACAATTTTCTTAGAAATGGCTGAATTTTTGTTTGAAGTTTTATTTTTCCCTGTATTTTTCAAAACAAATCGCTTTTTAAGTTTGGGAGCTTATTTTGAATTTTATATGACAAAAGCGAAAATTGAAAATTTCATAAGGGGTACCTCTTTGTTCAAAAAATCGATTTTTAAACAATCTTCTTAGAAATGGCTGAATTTTTGTTTGAAGTCTTATTTTTGCCAGTATTTTTCAACACAAATAGCTTTTTTAAGTTTGAGAGCTTATTTTGAATTTTATATCACAAAAGCGAAAATTGAAAATTTCATAAGGGGTACCTCTTTGTTCAAAAAATCGATTTTTAAACAATCTTCTTAGAAATGGCTGAATTTTTGTTTGAAGTCTTATTTTTGCCAGTATTTTTCAACACAAATCGCTTTTTTAAGTTTGGGAGCTTATTTTGAATTTTATATGACAAAAGCGAAATTTGAAAATTTCATAAGGGGTACCTCTTTGTTCAAAAAATCGATTTTTAAACAATTTTCTTAGAAATGGCTGAATTTTTGTTTGAAGTCTTATTTTTGCCAGTATTTTTCAACACAAATAGCTTTTTTAAGTTTGAGAGCTTATTTTGAATTTTATATCACAAAAGCGAAAATTGAAAATTTCATAAGGGGTACCTCTTTGTTCAAAAAATCGATTTTTAAACAATCTTCTTAGAAATGGCTGAATTTTTGTTTGAAGTCTTATTTTTGCCAGTATTTTTCAACACAAATCGCTTTTTTAAGTTTGGGAGCTTATTTTGAATTTTATATGACAAAAGCGAAATTTGAAAATTTCATAAGGGGTACCTCTTTGTTCAAAAAATCGATTTTTAAACAATTTTCTTAGAAATGGCTGAATTTTTGTTTGAAGTCTTATTTTTGCCAGTATTTTTCAACACAAATAGCTTTTTTAAGTTTGAGAGCTTATTTTGAATTTTATATCACAAAAGCGAAAATTGAAAATTTCATAAGGGGTACCTCTTTGTTCAAAAAATCGATTTTTAAACAATCTTCTTAGAAATGGCTGAATTTTTGTTTGAAGTCTTATTTTTGCCAGTATTTTTCAACACAAATCGCTTTTTTAAGTTTGGGAGCTTATTTTGAATTTTATATGACAAAAGCGAAATTTGAAAATTTCATAAGGGGTACCTCTTTGTTCAAAAAATCGATTTTTAAACAATTTTCTTAGAAATGGCTGAATTTTTGTTTGAAGTCTTATTTTTGCCAGTATTTTTCAACACAAATAGCTTTTTTAAGTTTGAGAGCTTATTTTGAATTTTATATCACAAAAGCGAAAATTGAAAATTTCATAAGGGGTACCTCTTTGTTCAAAAAATCGATTTTTAAACAATCTTCTTAGAAATGGCTGAATTTTTGTTTGAAGTCTTATTTTTGCCAGTATTTTTCAACACAAATCGCTTTTTTAAGTTTGGGAGCTTATTTTGAATTTTATATGACAAAAGCGAAATTTGAAAATTTCATAAGGGGTACCTCTTTGTTCAAAAAATCGATTTTTAAACAATTTTCTTAGAAATGGCTGAATTTTTGTTTGAAGTTTTATTTTTCCCTGTATTTTTCAAAACAAATCGCTTTTTAAGTTTGGGAGCTTATTTTGAATTTTATATGACAAAAGCGAAAATTGAAAATTTCATAAGGGGTACCTCTTTGTTCAAAAAATCGATTTTTAAACAATCTTCTTAGAAATGGCTGAATTTTTGTTTGAAGTCTTATTTTTGCCAGTATTTTTCAACACAAATAGCTTTTTTAAGTTTGAGAGCTTATTTTGAATTTTATATCACAAAAGCGAAAATTGAAAATTTCATAAGGGGTACCTCTTTGTTCAAAAAATCGATTTTTAAACAATCTTCTTAGAAATGGCTGAATTTTTGTTTGAAGTCTTATTTTTGCCAGTATTTTTCAACACAAATCGCTTTTTTAAGTTTGGGAGCTTATTTTGAATTTTATATGACAAAAGCGAAATTTGAAAATTTCATAAGGGGTACCTCTTTGTTCAAAAAATCGATTTTTAAACAATTTTCTTAGAAATGGCTGAATTTTTGTTTGAAGTCTTATTTTTGCCAGTATTTTTCAACACAAATAGCTTTTTTAAGTTTGGGAGCTTATTTTGAATTTTATATGACAAAAGCGAAAATTGAAAATTTCATAAGGGGTACCTCTTTGTTCAAAAAATCGATTTTTAAACAATTTTCTTAGAAATGGCTGAATTTTTGTTTGAAGTTTTATTTTTCCCTGTATTTTTCAAAACAAATCGCTTTTTAAGTTTGGGAGCTTATTTTGAATTTTATATGACAAAAGCGAAAATTGAAAATTTCATAAGGGGTACCTCTTTGTTCAAAAAATCGATTTTTAAAAAATTTTCTTAGAAATGGCTGAATTTTTGTTTGAAGTCTTATTTTTGCCAGTATTTTTCAACACAAATCGCTTTTTTAAGTTTGGGAGCTTATTTTGAATTTTATATGACAAAAGCGAAAATTGAAAATTTCATAAGGGGTACCTCTTTGTTCAAAAAATCGATTTTTAAACAATTTTCTTAGAAATGGCTGAATTTTTGTTTGAAGTTTTATTTTTCCCTGTATTTTTCAAAACAAATCGCTTTTTAAGTTTGGGAGCTTATTTTGAATTTTATATGACAAAAGCGAAAATTGAAAATTTCATAAGGGGTACCTCTTTGTTCAAAAAATCGATTTTTAAACAATTTTCTTAGAAATGGCTGAATTTTTGTTTGAAGTCTTATTTTTGCCAGTATTTTTCAACACAAATAGCTTTTTTAAGTTTGAGAGCTTATTTTGAATTTTATATCACAAAAGCGAAAATTGAAAATTTCATAAGGGGTACCTCTTTGTTCAAAAAATCGATTTTTAAACAATTTTCTTAGAAATGGCTGAATTTTTGTTTGAAGTCTTATTTTTGCCAGTATTTTTCAACACAAATAGCTTTTTTAAGTTTGAGAGCTTATTTTGAATTTTATATGACAAAAGCGAAAATTGAAAATTTCATAAGGGGTACCTCTTTGTTCAAAAAATCGATTTTTAAACAATTTTCTTAGAAATGGCTGAATTTTTGTTTGAAGTCTTATTTTTGCCAGTATTTTTCAACACAAATAGCTTTTTTAAGTTTGAGAGCTTATTTTGAATTTTATATCACAAAAGCGAAAATTGAAAATTTCATAAGGGGTACCTCTTTGTTCAAAAAATCGATTTTTAAACAATCTTCTTAGAAATGGCTGAATTTTTGTTTGAAGTCTTATTTTTGCCAGTATTTTTCAACACAAATAGCTTTTTTAAGTTTGAGAGCTTATTTTGAATTTTATATGACAAAAGCGAAAATTGAAAATTTCATAAGGGGTACCTCTTTGTTCAAAAAATCGATTTTTAAACAATTTTCTTAGAAATGGCTGAATTTTTGTTTGAAGTTTTATTTTTCCCTGTATTTTTCAAAACAAATCGCTTTTTAAGTTTGGGAGCTTATTTTGAATTTTATATGACAAAAGCGAAAATTGAAAATTTCATAAGGGGTACCTCTTTGTTCAAAAAATCGATTTTTAAACAATCTTCTTAGAAATGGCTGAATTTTTGTTTGAAGTTTTATTTTTCCCTGTATTTTTCAAAACAAATCGCTTTTTAAGTTTGGGAGCTTATTTTGAATTTTATATGACAAAAGCGAAAATTGAAAATTTCATAAGGGGTACCTCTTTGTTCAAAAAATCGATTTTTAAACAATCTTCTTAGAAATGGCTGAATTTTTGTTTGAAGTCTTATTTTTGCCAGTATTTTTCAACACAAATAGCTTTTTTAAGTTTGAGAGCTTATTTTGAATTTTATATGACAAAAGCGAAAATTGAAAATTTCATAAGGGGTACCTCTTTGTTCAAAAAATCGATTTTTAAACAATTTTCTTAGAAATGGCTGAATTTTTGTTTGAAGTTTTATTTTTCCCTGTATTTTTCAAAACAAATCGCTTTTTAAGTTTGGGAGCTTATTTTGAATTTTATATGACAAAAGCGAAAATTGAAAATTTCATAAGGGGTACCTCTTTGTTCAAAAAATCGATTTTTAAACAATCTTCTTAGAAATGGCTGAATTTTTGTTTGAAGTTTTATTTTTCCCTGTATTTTTCAAAACAAATCGCTTTTTAAGTTTGGGAGCTTATTTTGAATTTTATATGACAAAAGCGAAAATTGAAAATTTCATAAGGGGTACCTCTTTGTTCAAAAAATCGATTTTTAAACAATTTTCTTAGAAATGGCTGAATTTTTGTTTGAAGTTTTATTTTTCCCTGTATTTTTCAAAACAAATCGCTTTTTAAGTTTGGGAGCTTATTTTGAATTTTATATGACAAAAGCGAAAATTGAAAATTTCATAAGGGGTACCTCTTTGTTCAAAAAATCGATTTTTAAACAATTTTCTTAGAAATGGCTGAATTTTTGTTTGAAGTTTTATTTTTCCCTGTATTTTTCAAAACAAATCGCTTTTTAAGTTTGGGAGCTTATTTTGAATTTTATATGACAAAAGCGAAAATTGAAAATTTCATAAGGGGTACCTCTTTGTTCAAAAAATCGATTTTTAAACAATTTTCTTAGAAATGGCTGAATTTTTGTTTGAAGTCTTATTTTTCCCAGTATTTTTCAAAACAAATCGCTTTTTTAAGTTTGGCAGCTTATTTTGAATTTTATATGACAAAAGCGAAAATTGAAAATTTCATAAGGGGTACCTCTTTGTTCAAAAAATCGATTTTTAAACAATTTTCTTAGAAATGGCTGAATTTTTGTTTGAAGTCTTATTTTTCCCAGTATTTTTCAAAACAAATCGCTTTTTTAAGTTTGGGAGCTTATTTTGAATTTTATATGACAAAAGCGAAAATTGAAATTTTTCGCTTTTTTTTCAAAAAATTTTTTTGTTCAAAAAATCGATTTTTAAACAATTTTCTTAGAAATGGCTGAATTTTTGTTTGAAGTCTTATTTTTCCCAGTATTTTTCAAAACAAATCGCTTTTTTAAGTTTGGGAGCTTATTTTGAATTTTATATGACAAAAGCGAAAATTGAAAATTTCATAAGGGGTACGTACCTCTTTGTTCAAAAAATCGTTTTTTAAAAAATTTTCTTAGAAATGGCTGAATTTTTGTTTGAAGTCTTATTTTTCCCTGTATTTTTCAAAACAAATCGCTTTTTTAAGTTTGGGAGCTTATTTTGAATTTTATATGACAAAAGCGAAAATTGAAAATTTCATAAGGGGTACCTCTTTGTTCAAAAAATCGATTTTTAAACAATTTTCTTAGAAATGGCTGAATTTTTGTTTGAAGTCTTATTTTTCCCTGTATTTTTCAAAACAAATCGCTTTTTTAAGTTTGGGAGCTTATTTTGAATTTTATATGACAAAAGCGAAAATTGAAAATTTCATAAGGGGTACCTCTTTGTTCAAAAAATCGATTTTTAAACAATTTTCTTAGAAATGGCTGAATTTTTGTTTGAAGTCTTATTTTTCCCAGTATTTTTCAAAACAAATCGCTTTTTTAAGTTTGGGAGCTTATTTTGAATTTTATATGACAAAAGCGAAAATTGAAATTTTTCGCTTTTTTTTCAAAAAATTTTTTTGTTCAAAAAATCGATTTTTAAACAATTTTCTTAGAAATGGCTGAATTTTTGTTTGAAGTTTTATTTTTCCCTGTATTTTTCAAAACAAATCGCTTTTTAAGTTTGGGAGCTTATTTTGAATTTTATATGACAAAAGCGAAAATTGAAAATTTCATAAGGGGTACCTCTTTGTTCAAAAAATCGATTTTTAAACAATTTTCTTAGAAATGGCTGAATTTTTGTTTGAAGTCTTATTTTTCCCAGTATTTTTCAAAACAAATCGCTTTTTTAAGTTTGGGAGCTTATTTTGAATTTTATATGACAAAAGCGAAAATTGAAAATTTCATAAGGGGTACGTACCTCTTTGTTCAAAAAATCGTTTTTTAAAAAATTTTCTTAGAAATGGCTGAATTTTTGTTTGAAGTCTTATTTTTCCCTGTATTTTTCAAAACAAATCGCTTTTTTAAGTTTGGGAGCTTATTTTGAATTTTATATGACAAAAGCGAAAATTGAAAATTTCATAAGGGGTACCTCTTTGTTCAAAAAATCGATTTTTAAACAATTTTCTTAGAAATGGCTGAATTTTTGTTTGAAGTCTTATTTTTGCCAGTATTTTTCAACACAAATCGTTTTTTTAAGTTTGGGAGCTTATTTTGAATTTTATATGACAAAAGCGAAAATTGAAAATTTCATAAGGGGTACCTCTTTGTTCAAAAAATCGATTTTTAAACAATTTTCTTTGAAATGGCTGAATTTTTGTTTGAAGTCTTATTTTTGCCAGTATTTTCCAAAACAAAACGCTTTTTTAAGTTTGGGAGCTTATTTTATATTTTATAGGTGCAAAGCGAAAATTGAATATTTCATAAGGGGTACCCCTTTGTTAAAAAAATCGATTTTTAAAAATTTTTCTTAGAAATGGCTGAATTTTTGTTTGATGTCTTATTTTTCCCAGTATTTTTCAAAACAAATCGCTTTTTTAAGTTTGGGAGCTTATTTTTAATTTTATATGACAAAAGCGAAAATTGAAAATTTCATAAGGGGTACCTTTTTGTTCAAAAAATCGATTTTTAAAAAATTTTCTTAGAAATGGCTGAATATTTGGTAGAACCTTCCTTTTGGCCAAAAGAATCCAAAATAAATCATTGTCAAGAGTAGGGAAGCATATATTTTATTTTATGAAAGAAGAGTTGAAATTGAAAGTTTTATAAGGGGTACCTCTTTGCAAGAAGTTTGCCAGAAGTTTCTAAAATAGAAGCTAATTTTTTTAAATTAGATAAGAGAGCAATAAAATTTAAAATTTGTTAGGATTGTAACATTCCATCTGCAAGACTTCTAAATTCACAATAGTGCTACAGTACGAAATAAAAGTCTTTTCAAAATTATTACATTCACAAAATATTTTTATTTGATATAAAAGAAACTCATTTCCTTTTCAGTTTTCACCATTTTTCCTTCATGTATTTTAGTTATTTTTATTTGTTCTCCTTCATTATTTTATTTTTTTTTTTCATAAAGTTTAAGATTATTGCAAATACACAAATGAAGTATTTTTTCCATGCAGACATTTTATAAAAAAATTGGTTATAGATTTCAATAATATTAAAGCCAAACTTAAAAGTAATTTCGATTTGATAAGGGGCATAGGATTAGTACTTAGATTAATACAAACAGAGTGTTGTTTTTTTAAATTTAGTACTGGAAATTAATCCTAGACTTAAATCTATGATATACATTTTTAATTTAGCATTATAAATATTTTAAATATGTTTATCAAAAAAGTTTTCTTTTAGCCGTTTATAACGATTTTTTTAATATTTAAAATGTGATTTCATTTTGGACATTTTTTTTCTTTCTTTTCTTGCAACTAATTTAGTACAAATTATTTTAACAGTTCAAAGAGCTCGTTTTGTAACCTATTTTGGGTTTTTTCCACACAATTTATGATTATTATTTTTTTTTTATATATCGTAGGTGGGTTTATTTTATTCCGGAAGTATCAGACACCAAAAGAAGTTAGACGATTTCACTAGATATGATGATAGCAAAGTACTGCAGTTTTTCACACTACAGCTGGGAGCTCCTACATGAGGAGCAACATGTCGCTTAGCATGTGTTTATATCGCTCGATAATTTCCAACTTTGGTTTTTTGCTATTTTTCACTTCAAGCAAGTGAATTATGTTTAAAGAGTATATGTCAAATTAATAGTATATCATTGGAAACCACAAATGATTTCCGGAAATAATCTTTTTAACTCTTTAATGATGGAATATATTATTCTGAAGCCAAGAAAACCCATTCATTTAATGTACCGGCTCAGTAAATGAGAGATTAATAATGATATGACAGCCTAATTTCTGTGAAAGGCGTCCAGTTTGATCTATAATTCGACCATGAATCGATTTATAAACGGACAACGCTTGCAATTTATTATACGAGTATGTTATTATCAACTTGGGCGATCTTCTGAGAAGGCTTTTAGGAATCGTGTGATTAAATTTCGCACCATACTTAGGCCCTAATTTTGCAAATCGCTTTGCGTTACAAACGCACAGAAATTCTTGTTTATGTATTCATATAAAATTCACTATCGCAAAGTGGCTTTCAAAACTATGCCCCTACATTTTCAGCGATTGTGTCTCGGTTACTCCACTGCGTGGGAAATTTGAGTACAAAACCTTTTAAAATACAGCTGCAGCAAGTATTGAAGCGACACGACTTCTACTGGCCCAACTGAGAGGCGAGTGCGGTTTATTTTACGTTTTGGACCGGATGGTGCGACTTAAAAAATTATGCAGTTCATAAAACCTACTTAAGACCAATTCAAAAACGGGTTTAAGTTGGCTTTAAGGAAACCATTTTGTATGGTTATGACAGTTGGTGTTAACGTTAAGACAATTTTTTTTTAACCATGTCAATGTGAAAACACTATAAGCAAAAGAAAAACTGAAAACCCATATTTGGATGAGATATATTCTCGGCCTTGGTATACATAATAAAATCGGATTCAATTTAAACATGAATTAAACTTGATGTTGCAGTTAAATATTTTGCTAAACGATATTGTGACACGTTTATTGCCATATCAAAGGCATCAGTAGCTTCGTTGCAGACTATTCTGATTTGGTTCAATTTTGGTGTAAAATATTTCAAGTCGATTGACCGACTTTTAGGTATCCTTTTAATTGGTGTGTTTAGTTTTTAATTATATGGTTTTATATAGCAAAAATAGTTTGATATAAATATTAATAGTACTTATCTACAATTATAGTTTGTCAAAGCTTGGTCTTTTTATATACTCACAAATCTTAAATATTCTTAAAGCATATGTTTTTATGTAAATCCCGCTAATTAAGCTTATGTAAATACATATAAACATAAATATATACATATACACATGTAAAATTGCTTTTCATATGTGCTTCTTCAAGCCCTTGAAACTGTTAAAATACAAGAGCATTTTTAAAAATCAGAAATCAGTAAGAAAATTATAACAAAAAAAAACATGCATATACAAAATTAATTTAACGTTCAGACTTTTCCTGGTTTATGGGCTCCGGAATGTTCCCCTCCAAATATATAAAAACGAGAAAAACGACGTATTTGAGAAATTAAGAAAATATTGTTTCAAACATTTTCCCCCAAACAATTGAACAATCAAGCTCAAAATCATGGCATGCAATGAAATGCTCCAACTTGAAAAAGGTCCTAATCTACAGTTCGAAACAAATCCTTACATTAAAAAAATTCAACTACTAAAATTAAGCAATTAAGTATTAAAAATTCAAACTAAAAAAGTTTGGCTTAATTGGCAGAAATGATGAACTGAAGAACACAATCAAGCCTGCAGCAGAAGGATTCAAATTGTATTACCATCGGTTCGATAAGATTTCCGAATTCTTTTTCATAATAAAATGTTCATACATTTGCATCACATTCAAATAAGCCACCTAATAAGTGTCGACAGGACTACGTTTACAGTCACGAAACTGATGGGCAGACAAAAGAAGATTGTTAGTAAGGGGCTGAAAAGATAAAGTGTGTCCTACACGACTCTCTATACAAAAAAACTTTTCTCTTATATATAGCAAGTGCTTATATTAGAAGTCTATCATGTATATATATATATATGTATATATATATATATATATATATATATATATATATGTATATATATATATATATATATATATATATATATACATATATATATATATATATATATATATATATATATATACATGATAATATAGTATATATATATATATATATATATATATATATATATATACTATATTATCATGTATATATATATATATATATATATATATATACATATATATATATATATATATATATATACATATATATATATATATATATATATATATATATATATGTATATATATATATATATATACATATATATATATATATACATATATATATATATATATATATATATATATATATATATGTATATATATATATATATGTATATATATATATATATATATATATATATATATATATACATGATAATATAGTATATATATATATATATATATATATATATACATGATAATATAGTATATATATATATATATATATATATATATATATACATGATAATATAGTATATATATATATATATATATATATATACATGATAATATAGTATATATATATATATATATATATATATATATATATATACATGATAATATAGTATATATATATATATATATATATATATATATATGATAATATAAGTTTCGTAGATAAGATAAGAAATGTTAATTAGGATGAAGTTCTATAGTTCTATATTCGTTTTGTTTGAAATTATTTTACTCAATAAACAGTTGTTTTAGTGAAAATATTTTTCGATACCAATGTGAACGTGGCTAAGGACACACAAAAGAGTGTCTTTTCAGATATTAATCGATTATTCGATAAATTATTCGTGAGAATTTCGATTGGATGTGAAACACACAATGAATTATTAACGATATGCAATTATGATTAAAACGGTTTGAAAATAAAATTTAAATAAATTATATATCTAAATATGTAACTTTGTTGTCATTATGAATTTATTTTCTGGTGCTACGTTATCTCATATTTAAAAGATCTTTCTTTCTTTACAAACTGAACTTTAAAAATTTGTTGCCATTAAAAGAATTTTAAACACATAAACTACAAGGCGGGCAGAACAACAGAAAAGCAAACAAGTTGCTCGGTTACTATTTTTAAGCATTGACTAAGTTAAATGCATACCTTGCAGATGAAAGAAATATTTTACTAAAATAATTTGCTCATCCTTGAAAGTGTGCCTTAGGACCTTTTCATTACGTAACGATTTCTGCAATTTTACTACTGCAAGCCGCAAGACACAAAACAATTTCAAATAAAAACAAAATAGAATGTAAAAAGAAATTGGTGGTAAAATTAAAACTTTATTATTTTGTTTTTTTGAATTTGATTTTTTTAATTTTAAGCTTAAAATTTAATATTAAAAACATTTTATATCATATTAAATTTCTTTACTAAATTATAAAATATATGTAAATAAATTAAAAATATTATGAGTTAAAAATCAAAAAGTTTAGTTAATGGTAAAAGTTATTTAAACAATATCAAATTATAGATATTTTTTAAATTTTAAACACATACATAAATGTACACACACTTTAAAAATGTGTTGAAAAAACAAATATATTGAAGTATACCCTCATATTCATAATATTTAAAATGAGTTCGAGATGTATTTTATTCCAATTTTTTCATGCAAATTTTACTAAAATTGATTCCAAAAACATTTTATAATATGTTGCATATGGGGGATAGACTTTCGTTGTTAAAAACAGAATATATGATTTTCGTAGGGAAAATTTAATATCTTAAAAATTAATTAAATATTGTCTGTAAAATAAAATGTTTACTAAAAAAAACTCTCTTATACCTTTAGGCGGGTTTATATTATAATTAAGGATTTGTTGTATTCGTAGGTTTTTACTTTCAATTAGTAAATGTGTGAATGAGGGCAGGGAAGTAGTATTAAATTTCTTTTTCTTTCTTTTTTTATATTTAGGATTGTAATAAAAATATGTGTTTTATTTTCATATTTAGTATTATATAATTTCTTCCTTTTAGATATTTTTTAAAAAATATATAAATATTTGATTTCTTGGTTTTAATAATTTTATTATTGTTTTATATTGCAAATATATAGAGTTCTGCTTATATATTTTCTTAATTTTTTAATAAAATTAAAAGTGTTTTTGGTTATTTAACCATTATATATAAATTAGTTTGTATATATAATTATGTATATAAATACATAGTTTGCTTGTTCTATATAAAGTTTGGTTAATTAATAATTCAATACATGTAGAAAAATTATTCTTTTTTTCGAAAATAATCGTTTGTAGCTGTATTCCTAAATAAATAAAAAATTATGTTGTATTTTTTTAAACAAAATTCTTCAATATTTAAAGCATAAAAGTTAATGTTTTTAAGATTTTAAAAAATGCTTCAGCATTAAGATTAAAAACTCTATTTATCAATATTTCAATGTTAATCAGAAAGTTAAAGACTTTACTGCTTTAATATGGTCATACTCTTCTTCTCTAACTGTTGTCACCATCTATAGATAGAAAACAAAAATTTGTTCATCAGCAGGAACCGTAACAGTATGACATTTGTAATACAAATCAATATATAATAGTTATTTTACCATTTTTATTCTTTGGCGGATATAATTATTATTTGATTTTTCAAGCAGAAATATTTGCCATATTCCGATTGCTATTTTTCGCAGACATAAAATAATCTTATTTCCTACTGCAAAAGTATTTCGGGCTAGAAAAAGATATCTACTTCAATGAATAAATAAAGTATGTAATTCTCAAGAATCAATTATAAAAGTCTTACGCCTTGGTAAAATCATTAAAATAACAATCCACCTGGGAAGAGCTACCACAAAAAAAAAAAAAATATTTCAAAACAAAATTATCTTTTTTAAATTTAAACGAAAAAAGGAGAATTTAGCTTATCCTAAAATATCGAAGTAAGTCATATATGAAATCTTCCCTACCCTGCAAAAAAAAACTCAGTATGACATATATTTCTGCTAATAATATACATATAAAAAAACAAAACATGATATATATTTCTGACAAATTTTATATGATGAAAACTATTTTTGAAAATATAAACAAATATAAAAATGCAGAATACGAAAACTATGTATGGCTGACCATAAATAAAAATCTAATAATTATTTCCGCAAAAAAAAATTATAAAAACTCATATATTTAAATTTTCTGAAAACAATCAATATTATATGCTTAAATTAGCTTTCAGATATTTCCTTATGACTGATTATTTCTTGTGGGAAAATCAGAAATAATTGTTGTTTTCGGCCCCTGGTCATCAGCATTTCGAAGTATGTAAAACCAAATTTTTTTTAGCAGGAATACATTTTCGCGATTTTCGAAAACTACATTGCAGTTTTTAAGTATTCAATATTTCTTCCCGTAAATCTTAACATCGATTTCATTACGTTTTATGGTACGACATCACTTCATATCGTTCTGTCGATAAAATACATTAAAAAATCCAAGTTTTTGAATTTGTTTTCGGTTTAAATGCATTTTATCAATATAATGATATCGAGTGACATCGAGAGTCAGGGAGTTATTTGTTTATATATATATATATATATATATTGATATCAGAGAAAAGTAACATTTGGTTGCATTTTGTTTTTAAGTTTTATAAACAAAAAGTTATAAGTTAAATGAAATTTTACTTTTATCTTTAAAATATATGCACATCAGAAAAAGATCATCGTTCTCATTTATATGAACAGGCAATTGCTTTAAACTTCTTAATGCGCAACTTCTAAATGTTTTCAACTTTTTCATTCACAATTAAATCCTTTAAATTAAATTAGATATGTCGCTGTCAAATAAAGTGTAAATAAAATTAAAACTTATGCAAACATAACTTGATAAAAAAAAAAATCGTTTTAGTTTTTTTTTAAACTTTTCAACAAATAAAATCCTTAAAAATAAATTATTTTTTAAAAAATATATGTACTCGTATATAATATGCATAATATTAATTTTTTTTTTTTAATTTTATAATTTTCTTTTTTCAAACCTTAAACAAAATAAAAATGATTGATTTTTAATTTAAGCAAAATTAAATATTAATAAACATTAATTCCCACTGATGTTACGTTTTATTGTTTAAATCACTTGAGTTGGGCGGACTTGCTGGTTGCTGTTGTTGTTGTTGCTGCTGCTGCTGCTGTTGTTGTTGTGGTTGCTGCTGTGACGTTAATATTGTTGGCGTGGATAATGTTGAAGCTTGTGTTATAATAGTTGTTGCTGATATAGTCTGTTGTTGCTGCTGTTGACTCATTTGATGTTGTGGCGTTGGCTGCAGTTGTTGTTGGTTCTGTGATTGCTGCTGCTGTTGTTGTTGCTGTTGATTATTTAAGGGATTATTTGAATTGCACAAAACACTATATACAGAATCAACTTTGCTTAGTTTCTCAAATAAAGGTATCAGATCTAACAGTTCACAATCACTGACATCGTCAAACCACGATTTCACAGGAACCTACAAGAAGAATTGGATAAATTAATAAAAAATTGAAAAGTTAATTTAAAGTCAGGAACTTTAAAAAATTTTTTATAAATATAACGTTGTCCAGAGATATTTCTGTAAAAAACGTTGCTTACAGTTGTTGTTATATTTCCCTTTGTGCTACTCGTAGCTATCTTTTGATGATATTATGAGTTTAAATGATATGAAAACCTCTTCTAAAAAGTGTCAAAAACCTTCTTAAAAATAAATAACGTGAAAGAGATAATAGTTCGAGTGGCATTAAAAAATCAGTTTGAAGGATTTGTTGGCTATTTCTTCATTACGGGAATCGTATGATCCTATCTGCAAAACCTATAATAGATACTCTTCTATTAGGTTTGGATGATCACACGGTTTTCGCCGTGCACCAATTTTCAGAATTATTTGCAATCTAATCGTGTATGGAAATCACCCGCAATATTGTGTAAATTTTGAGCAATTAAAAGTGCATCAACATTTATAGTACGTTAATCAAAGTTCACAATATGCAGCATTTGATTTTTAATTTGAGATTTTGTAAGCAATAAAATTTAGAAATGTACCAGTTACCGATGCATCGGCGATAGCTCAGTTTTGCCGATATTGATATTTGCAATTGAGTCTTGAGTTAAATTTTTTTCCCAAACAATTTGCCATAATTGTTTTTTGCATATCAACTATTTCTCTTAGCACATTAAAAACCAAACCGTCAAAACTTACAACAGCAGAATGAATAACGCTACAGCTTTATGTCGATGTATTTCGGTTACTTCGAAAAGGTTACAAACTCAAATACCAAACAAACGGGTGTATTTTTAAAGTATTAACCAAAACTAAATAAAATTTACTTACTGCATTATCTGGATGAAATATATAACTGGCTGGTGAATTATCAACAATAACTATTTTTTGTAAATCGCGTCCAAGGCGATTTAAATCCTTAATATAATTGCCCCTGTAATAAACGCATGATTCCCTAAACAGTCTTGCACGAAACACATTCCATCTAATTGAAGGGAAATAAAAGAAATGTATTAATAATTATAATGAAAACAATAAACAATAGAACACACTCACTTATCTAACAGATCGGCCACAGGATCTGCATATTTGGCTAGTGATGCTGTAAATAATACGCATTCATATAATTCGCCCATTTTTCGTAGAAACTCATCAACATAAGGTCGTTTTAACACGTACACCTGATGAATTGTGCCATCAATTTCAACTGGTACAATAAAATCAGCATTTGGAATTGGCTAAAAGAAAAGGAAATTTTAATCAAAAGTGTCAAAAAGCTGTAAAAAATAAGAGTTTTTGTTTAAAATAGAAAACATTTTTGGTTTGTTTCAAACATCTCATGACATTTTAGTATCCTTACATTTGCCAAAACATGCATCATCGTAAATGATTGTGGTATTTCTAGAAAAAAAAAAAAACTTTTCTGGCTGGCAAAATAAAAAATAATAATATTACAGTCTCCTCTATGCACCCTTGGAAACACTTAGTCTGCCCTAACAAGTAAGCAATTTAGTGTTCACACACTCCCTTCCACAATATTGAAACCTTCAAATATTTCCTACCGCCTTTGTTTGTATGTTATTGCAGTCAACACTTTGTATTTATTGCAAATTTGTTTTCATGCATATATTTTTTCTTCGTCTTCTTAAAATAATTGATGCGATACAACTCACAATTGTATGATAATAAAAATATTCCGCTTTCCGTCAATAACAACAAAAAATTTTATGTGAAAGTAATTTCGCAAACGATACCCTTGAAGCATGCAATAAATTGTGTACACAAAAATAGCCTCAAAATATGCAATAAAGCAGAAATGATGCATTTCTTATTTTGGACATGATACTTTTTTAAATCAGTGTTTAGGATTATGAATGGTTGGCATTTTTATGATAAATTTTACTTTTTCTCATAGACTTAGCACTTGAATAGAGCAATAAGAAATAATAAGATATAAATACGAGGCTGACCACCACAACTTAATTAAGTTTAATATTTGGAAATGAATTTTATATCTTTCAACTTGCAACGACAAGATTAGTGGCGATTTTTGTACAATTGAGAGAGTGTTAATTTTGCATCGAGAAATAGGTGTAAGTTTCCCAGCTATGGAACCGTATTGCGGGTTTAGCTGAATTTCAATACCACGCTATTTAAGTTCATTTCCAATCGATCAATCCAAGCCTCTAGCTCTTCTAGGAAATATTATATCTGATCAGTTAGTGTACTTGGTCCTTGAGCTTCAGGTTGCAGTAGCCTTTAGGGTCAATTGGTTCAAATATTTTAAACTTCCCGCAACGAAAATTAAAAATTTTAAAAAATCGAGAAGTTATTGGTTTTACTCCGTTTTGAAAAAATCGAGTTCTCATCACATCTCGAGGCTTTGAGGTCCTACGAACCTGCCTTGACTAATTCTGAGAACCCGCCACTAGGTGTGTATCGGATTAACCGATCCCAAACAAATTGATGGCGCTTTAAAAGGTGGTACTGAACTAAGATTTAAGCCGATTGGCATATATTTCATAAAATTTTGAAAAATTTACAAAAAAATATTTTAAAGTATTTTTTTTATAACTTTTAAAGGGCTTTACCGATCGATTCTAGAAACTAACCAGCTCTCAAGATTAAAAGACAACGTCGAATACTGCAAATCGGGTCAAAATAGGTAAATCCGTTCGTGAGATATAGTGATATAACGTGATTTTTTAAACGCCAATATTATATATCTGATTAGATATTATTCTCGACTTTTTATAGCAACCAAAAACTAATCAATCACTGCTTATCAGGTGGGAATCGGTTGATTTGAAAATTAAAATAATAGTGTTTTAGCTGGAAAAGCATAGAATAGAAAAAAAAAATAGGGGCAATAACTTTCTGATTAAAAAAGTTAAGGGAATGAATGGTCTTTAGGGTCAACCATTTACATATTACAGTGCAGTGTACCGGAACTAGAAAGGTGGAGATAGTGTTGAGAGGCCAGACGAAGACAGATTAGAAGATAGAAAATTTTGTTGTGGCCATTTTTACTTCGCTGGTGAATTTTTTGCTAAAGATACCGACGAAGGAAGATAACACCAAATATGATTATATATCGTATACGATAATATAACTCAAACTAGTTTCGATGGCAAAGAATAGGCATGTTCTGTAAAGTTGTGAAACAAAATACGAAATATATGAAATAAAATTACGTTTTGTTAATATATCACAAAATATAACGCGAAGTGGAAAAATAATTAAAGATGATAAAAACGCTAAACATTCATGTCGTTAACGGCGCTGAAATTTTTCTAACGACGGCGTAGAAAGTACAGCCGTCGCCTGTATTAAATGAATGAACGTGTTACTTTAAATTTTGTTGTTTTGCTATTAAAAATTGACTAAAATAATTGCAAACCAAAGTGTATTTGAAAATAAAAAAGGTGCTAAATTGTTTTTTCTAATTATCACTACTAAAATGAAAACAAACAATTAACTTTTATTTGTAAAACTTTATCTCACCCAGTTTTTGCTAGTGAGCATATTTGGCAGTCTAAAACGGTAACTTTGCTCACCAAAAATGTATGTACACCTTTTCCGTAAATTGCCGAGAGATTAGCGAGAAATTGCCTTTCGCGACAACTGTAAGGCATTAAGTACAATAACGACTGCAGACTACAGACTACAACTTGTCAAAAATAGAATACATGTGCGTATATGAGAATGATTATTTTTACTATTACAGGCAACACGGCTACTGGTTGTTGTCTCTGCTGTTTTTGTGGTTGTAGTCAAATTAAACTACATTTCTGTTTTGGTGAGCGACAGTGAGTAGATGCAGAGTTGCCAGTTAATATAAATAAATTTAATTATTGTAAATTTGAAAATATACTGTTTTATTGTACAAAGAGAAACAACAAACTACATTTCCAAGCTAATGAAATGATTTCTTGTCATATACTGTGGACTTTATATATATGTAATTGGAATACCACTATTTAAGAGTATTAAATATATGAAAGCGGCTACACTGGCGTATGAAGAGAATTCTGCTACAAATACCAAAACGTGTTTATTGATTTGGATGGTGTCGTTCTAAAAACAATTAAGTAGCTGACTACGAGGCGACGATTGTAGCCAATGTCTTTTGTAGTCCATGTTCGTATAGCCTGCTGTCGTTATTGTGTTTAATGCTTAAATTGCCGAAAATAGTATACATTTGCTGTCTAATGAAAAAGAGATCAGTTTCTTTAAATTTGTGACATTGTTGTTTTATTTCGCACGTATCAAACGAAAAGTTTATCGAGGCGAGAGTTACAGAACATGGACACTGTTTCAATTAAACTGTCGACCAGAATATATATATATATATATATATATATATATATATATATATATATATATATATATAAAGCAAAACAAGACGCAACTGAATTGAAATTATTTTAAAGATGGTTCAAATGTCCTCATGCACGCAGTGAATATTAATTTGATAAACACAAAACAGGGTACGAATTATTATTTATAGAATTCAAGGAAATTGTATGTGTACAAGGCCAAGAGCAAAGTGAGGTGCCGCATACTGCCATGTGTTTGCCACAAACACAAGCAGGAATTGTGTTTTAGATTTGTTTTTGTTTTCGTGTGCGTATTAAAAGCATTCAGTTTCCGCTTGAGTGTGAGTAAACATTAATGATATTCTACGGTAGAGTCTTGTAAACACGTTTATAAAAGTTTTAAAGTTCACTTCAAATCATTATATAGAACGCATTAATTTAAAGGTATAAATAACTTCATTAGGCGGGTTTGGGACGTATAATATATTAAATTTATATTACATAAATGGCGCCAATTCGGTCGGAATTATTGCATTTTATGTTTATATTTGCAAAACACCCAATAGCGTAATAGCAAAGATTTAACTAAAAATCGTGTTCTAAATTAATTTTGTTTCTCGACTCGAGAATACTTCCTTCATTTAAAAGTTTTACAATTACTACACAAAAGCAGTTACTCACAAATTTCGAAATAAGTTTTTCTTAATATTTAGGCATTAAACACAACAACGACAGCAGGCTACACGAAAACCGACTACAAAAGCCGTTGGCTACAATTGTTGCCTCGTAGTCAGCTACTTAATTATTTTTGAAACGAGACCACCAAATCAATAACCCTGTGTTGTTGTTTGTAGTAGAATTCTCTTCAAACGCCAGTGTGGCCGCCTTCATATATTTAATACTCTTAAATAGTGTTATTCCAATAAAATGTATTAAAAGTCCACAATATTTGACAAGAAATCATTTCATTACCTGGGATATATAGTTTGTTGTTTCTTTTTGTAAGATAAAAAAAATATATTTTCAAGTTTCCAATAATTAAATTTATTTATATTAACTGGCAACTCTGCATCTACTCATTGTCGCTCACCAAAACAGAAATGTAGTTTAATTTGACTACAACCACAAAAACAGCATGGACAACAACCAGTAGCCGTGTTGCCCGTAGTAATAAAAATAATCATTCTCATACACGCACATGCATTCTATTTTTGACAAGTTGTAGTCTGTAGTCTGCTGTCGTTATTGTGTTCCGCTCTTTTTCTGCCGGTTAGAATAGGGTCACAGAAAACCAGATCTTCAGATCGGTTCAGATATTTAATAGTTATAAGCACACATACATACATACATACATACATACACACATACATACGGAAACAGTTAGGGAAATACGCCAAAACATGGAGATCTGATGAGACCTCGATTTTTTCAAGACGGAGTATAACAAATGCCTTCTCGATTTTTGAAAATTTTAAATTTTCCCAGCAGGAACATAAAAAAGTACTGAAGTTTACAGTAAATACTATTGAAGTTGTACTTATATATGATTAATTTGCTCTAAAAACTATAAACGCGTCTAAGAAATCGGAAGAAAGTGCTGGAATAATAGTCAAGTGCTTCCAAATAAGTTTTGTTTTAATTTCTCTGAAACCACACAGTTTTTCAAAATAATAATGAGGTTTTGATGGCTAAACCATTTTATAATTAAAGTTAGAACAATTTAAAATTCCTTAAAAGTAATAAAAACAAACTAAAATAAAAAATATTAATTGCATGGGATGGCGAACTCACCTTAAAACTACTGTGCACTAACGTTTCATCCAAATCGATAACCATACATTTTTTGTGCATATCCGAATGCCTAACCTGAGGTAGAAGGTACCTTTGTTGGTCCAGTAAAGGCGGCGGTGTTGTTGAACCATCAATAGGTGTGCCATTTTGATTTGTTTTTGTACGATTACGTCGCCAGCAACATAAAATTGATTGAAAGAAACCGCGCTTTTGTGGTTTTAAACGTTCCACGTCATCTGAAAGGATATAAAAATAATAAAATAATTACAAATTCAAAGTACTTTCATATTCAAACATCAATTTAAAAGAAATTAATTTCAAAACTGTTGCTTTTGCCACAGAAGGCCTAAAAAATATTGCACAAATTTGTGATATTCTTCAGGAGGAAGAGCGATCCTAATATTGAGAATATTTAAGTGTGGCTTCTGTCCTCTTCACACCTCCTTCCCCAGTTCCAGTGCAATGCACTACCCTAAGTGCAGGCCCTACTTATAAAAAAAAGGACTGCATCAACACATAAAGTAATTTTGGAACTACACTCGCGATATTAAAGTTATGAAAATAATTATTTTATTGACAAACTTAAGCATTAAATACAATAACGACAGCAGGCTACAAGAACACCGACTACAAAAGTCGTTGACTACAATCGTCGCCTCGTAGTCAGCTACTTAATTGTGTTTGAAACAACACCACCAAATCAATAAACACGTTTTGTTATTTGTAGCAGAATTCTCTTCATACGCCAGTGTAGCCGCTTTCATATATTTTTCCAATTAAATATATTTAAAGTCCACACTATGTGACAAGAAATAATTTCATTAGCTTGGAAATATAGTTTGTTATTTATTCTTATGAAATAAATAATATATTTTTAAGTTTACAATAATTGAATTTATTTAAATTTAACTGGCAACATTACATCTACTCATTGTCGCTCATCAAAATAGAAATAAGTTTAATTTGACTACAACCACAAAAACAGCAGAGACAACAACCCGTAGCCGTGTTGTCTGTGTAGTAAAAATAATCATTCTCATATACGCACATGATTCTATTTTTGACAAGTTGTAGTCTGCTGTTGTATTGTGTTTAATGCTTTATACTACAAGCCGAACGCGATGCTGCTTGCCAAAATACATATAAAATTGCTTATACAATTCCATTTTAAAACGGAAATGCGTTTTTTATTCGAAGCAAACACATAAAATTGGTTCAATATCCGTCGCGTTACGTCGTCAATATAAACTGCTGAATTGGAGAGCTTGTTTCAGAATTTTCAGAAGTTAATTACGTACACATTCATTTCGATGAGTTTGTTCTCCAAATTTTATTTATTTATTTTTATTGATTTTTTTTATTGTATGTAGGCATTATGTGAGGTGTTGCCATTTTAGAAGAGGGTAAATTGTTGTTCATAAAAATTTCAAATGATTTTTTTTTAAATAAAAGTTATGAATGAATTTTATTCTTCTAAAATAATTTTATTTATTTATTTTTATTGATTTTTTACTAAATTGAACTGTTGACATTTTACAAAAGCGTCAATTATTGTTCATAAAGGTTTCACATAAATTTTTTTTTTACAAAAGTTATGATGAATTCTATTCTTCTATTTTTATTTTAAATAATAAAATAAATGCTCTCACAAAAATGTTTAAGAGTTTTAATTTTATTCACACTTTTCTTAACGTTATTCTATGCTATTTAGCCATGCAACTTAAATAATTTTTTGCAATAAGCGCCATGTTCAACTTAACTACACTCTGCAATTAATTGTTGCTCAATTAATAGGGAATTGTTGTAATATTGAGTGAAACAAAAAAAAACCTTCCTGCTAGTTTTAACCGCAAAACTATTATTTCAATATTCAAATCGATCGATTCCAACATGATAAGCGACGATTGATGTAGTTTTCGGTTGCTATAAAAGAATCGAGAACACTAACTGATCAGATATATAATTTCCGAGTTTTTCAAAGAAATCACTTTTTTGTTCACGATATGTCACAAAAGGATTAAGCGATTCCGACTCGGTTTGTAAATTTAAGGAGCTGACTAGCTTGTGGAATCGATCAGCGAAGCCAATTAAAAATAAATCACTTTAAGGAATGCTTTTTAAATATCTTCAAATCTACCGGTTTGAATCGGTTCAAATTCACGGGAAAAATAAGATCAGGTATCCTTCTCTTTCGATTACTTTGAAAGAAACGAGAACACTTACTGATTCCATATATAACCTCGGAGTTTTTTTTTTAAACAAATCAAATTTTTAGAATTGTCGTTCACTATGTCTTACGATTTTGACCCGGTTTGAAATGGTCGACGTGGTTTTTGTAATCAACAGGTAATGCCACTGAAAATGTATTCTAAAAAAATCCTTTTGAAGAATGCCTTTTTTATTTTTTTCCAGATATCTTAAAATTTACCATTTCGAATCGGTTCAAATTTACACACATATAGACATAGTGGCGGGTTCTCAAAATTAGTCAAGGAAGATTCCTAGGGCGTCAAAACGTGGAGATCTGATGCGAACTCGGTTTATTCAAGAAATGGAGAAAACCAATAACGTTTCGATTTTTGGAATATATACAATACATATATATATATATATATATATATATATATATATATATATGTAAAACGGTTGACCCCAAAAGCCATTCCTATAACTTCCCGCTAATTTTAACCTGGCTTTGTGCTGTTTTATGCTTTTGAACCCTGGGAGAAAAAACTCTATTGATTTAATTTTTGCTCTTAACTTTCGCGTGTTCGAACGTTTTATGCTCTGAAATAATTTCATTTCTCACACACACTACGGGAAGTATGTTTAGTGATTAAATGAAATTAACCCTGGATGGTTATTGTTGGTCGAAGCGACGAAGCTCATTTACTTTTTATCATACAACTCTTTTATGTTCGTATCGAACTTTAAAAGAGAAAAAAGTTTTTATATTATATTTTACTTATTTCTATAATTTTATTTTTTAATAATAATATATTTGTTTATTTTTAATCTTAAAAATTGTTTCGGTAGAATTATTTTTAAAAAGTACTCGTGGTTTTAGCGAAGAATAACCACCCAGGGTTAAGAAATTTCGCATTTATTACTTTTAAGGAAAAGAAAATCAGTCCATTCTGGTTGCAAACAAAGTTGAAAGTCTTCAATCGCTTAATTGATTGATTAAATGAAATATTATTTTTGAATATCAACTTTAGCTTTGATGCTGTTTATTTATTTTTTATTTAAATTGTTTTCCTATTCTAAATTGTTATTTCACTGTTTCATTAAAATATTTATTTTAAAAATATAGAATTTTTTATCTTGAGAAACATGAATTATTCGATTAACCGAATAATATTGAACTGTTAATTTATTTTTCAATTATAAGTTTACCCCGAAAAAATATTCACGCGATCAGTCACATAATAAAAAACCTCAATTTATTAAATAAATTTGACCAAATGTTTGCCTAGTGTGATAGTGTCTTCAGACATTTCATTGGTAGTTTGTCAGTACTTAACTAAAATCGGCAGCGTCCGACTTGTTTTTTTATTGAATTTTTTTTTAAATTTTTGTTTAAATTCAAAATGTTTTTCACTCTCTCTGTATTGTATTTCGTCTTAACATGAAACAAATGCACAATTCGTGTTGACTTCTATTGACTTGTAAATAAAACACAATAGAAGGAACAAGAGAAAACTCCGTTCGCTGACTGTTAAAATGTGTAAAACATAAAAGCTTTCTGACATTATAATTGTATTTTGTTTACTTTTTTATTTCTTGTAATTATTCTTTTAATGGAACCGTCAAGCTGCAAGTCAGCTTTAGTTAAAGTTTTAAAAACCTGCTATAAATGCAAGAAATAAAGAAGAGTTGCTTTATATAGACGAATAGAAATATATATTTAATAAAATTTTTTTAAATCATTAAAATGGGGTTTTCCCCGTATTAATATTTAAAGGATGCAAAGATTTCAATATCAATCTCACTTTGGCATTTGTGTGTTTGAGGTTGCATTAGAAGTACTGAAATTCCATTTTTGCTTTATAATCAATCAATTCCAAAAATATTAGGCACTTGAAATAAAATATATGTTGAAGACTATATTAATATAATATATTTTGTTTTTAAAAGAATTAAAAAATTGTGCAGATAAATTTCATAATGAAATGTGTTTCCAAACCTAAATAAGTTCTCATTTCATGAAATAAATATTTTCAATCACTTTCAGAAGTGTAAATTATTTACATGTAAATGAATTCTTATCTATATCCAGTAATCCGGACAAAGGTTGAAACTATATTTGTGTGGATTAACGAGGTTGTGCTGTACTTTTTTGTTTTACAAAAAGTACAGTTTGTGAACTAAGTGTTATACAATTGAGGCTGAGTAAAATAATAAATACATCTATTTTTATGGCAGGTTTAGTTTATTGTGATAGAGTTTATTGGGCGCCAGTTGTATGTTAAAGCCTGGATGTATTATAATTGCAGTGCGAACGCAAAAACATATACTTGTGGTTTTAAAGTTAGAACCAGGTTTCAGCTTTCATTATGAAAATATTATTAGCATTGAGCTAATTTACATCGCACGTCTCAAAACGTTTACTTTGATAAAATATTAATCTTGTTGTATGTGTTAAAAATTATTGATTTCATTATTATCAGTTTCAGATTGATTTTTAAATAAAACAACAAGTGCAAAGCCAGAACTACTTTGGCCAGGGTGTCATTTAGTTTGCGTCTATTATAATTTTCTTTGGTTTAAACATAAATTTAACAATAATTAACATTTTGTGACCTTCAAAAACAACAATAAAAATTTACTGTTTTAAAACCGTCGCATTTAAGTGTTTTAATGAAATTTTCGCTGTAATAAATATATATAAACTCGTACAATAATAACCCTTAATTTAGTTTTGCTTTCATGCCGATCAATAATTCTTTAAATAACCCTATTATTTCAAAGAAAAAGGTTAACAATGCAGAAATTACAAGTTTCTCTTTCTTTCTTAGTATGAAATTGTGTTACAAACAATTTAATTTTTAACGGAAATTGCATTATATACTTCACTTACTTGCTTACTTGCAATAAAACAAAACAACTACAACAAATATGAACGTGTAGCTGCAGATTGTACACGTCGTTAAACACAACCCAGTAAGAAATGGGGTTTCAGAAGGATCAGAACGCTATTTGTATTTAAAAACTTTGGAAATAAATTGACAAAGTATCGGTCCAGGTATTCCGACTAGTAACTATGACAATTGTGACGATGTTTTTGACCCATATTTCATACTTACACATACCATCACATAACATCTGGCAACGTAGTTAACCTCGGAAAATTCCTCAGAAGACCCTTAATCCTATACAGTTGTCTGAGATTTTGAAGTTAAATAACTCAGAGTAGCTTTACGACTGCAGCGGAGGCTGATTCTGCTATCCAGCACAAAATAATGTACGAATGAAAATAACTTTTGATATCGAAATATTTTCCAGTGCTGCCATGATGTAACAAATATAAGGTGGCATCGCTACGCCAGATGATAGTTTTTTGCTCAGCCATTATTTGGCTACATCAACATCAAATTTTTTTCATTCCGTGTGTAGAAGTAAGAGTGCTTAGTAATTGTGCATGTGTGCTGCATTTAAGCTTTTTGTTGCTATAATTTTTTACGTGGACCATGACTTTACAAACAACAACGGGTTTGGTCGTTGTAATGTTGTATTTTTTGCCGTAGCGAGTCCTGTGTTGTAAAATGTGTAAATAAATGAATCTTGTGTATCGAAACCAGTGTTGAGAAATGATATCTTTAGAAATGAGCTTAATTATATTATTTATATATTAGGAACAACCTTGGCTGCACTTTTCGCACATGCATTCAGACAGAATCTGGGTGATTACTTTTTGGACGGGTCACTAGCCCCATCTGTGTAAGTCTATGCAGGGCGCTACCAAATTCCACGAACCCGGTTATTGGTAGTACATCCAATCTAGCGTTTATACTCTATATGCCGATAATTCTGAGAGGTCAGGTACTTAGCTGGAAATTCGCAAAGAATATGGAAAATAGGCTCTTCACGGCCACTACAACAGAAGTCATTATGGGACGGGAGTATTCTAACGATGTAAATATGAAAAGCGATAACGCGCTTGAATTTGTCGTGCAACGAAGTACAGTCGCCTTAGGGAACAGAAGAATGTTAAATATTTCTCTGACAAGTCGCAACCAAAACAGCTGGTTTTGAGAAAACAAAATCGTTTCACAAACAAAAATATTGCTAAAGCGCATATTTCAACTTTTTTGGAAAGTAATTTTTGATACCTACGGTTCAAAAAGTGGAAACTTTCGCCTGCAACACGAGTTTAAGGAAAAGTCATTAACAATTATGCACTTAAATCGAATAAGGGGTCTTTCATTAAGAGATACCTGTTTTTAAATTTATATAAAACAAAGTGTATGACGCTATCATCGAAATGTTTATACTTTTAAAAGACCAATCTTTCATATATCAGCCACGGCTTTTCTGGTTGGAGCGCATCCCAAATGTCCAATTTTCCATGACTTATATAAATCAGGCTCAATTCGACGGATGTTGTACTTTATGGTGCCTTTGAGCAACGCTGCTGTTTTTGGGTTATTCGCATACACTTGCGACTTAAGAAAACCGCACAAGAAAAAGTATAACGGGGTCAAATCATATGATCGCGGTGGCCAGTTCACACTGGTAATATCACCACATGATATTACCATACCCTCAAATCGCTAGTGCGATGTCCAGATCATTCAATTTAGGGGAAAAAAGTTTTTAATCATCGACCTACAGCACTCACCATTACTGCTGATCTGGCCAACTTCCTCGGATTCCATTAACATGGATAGTTTTCGATTTTAAAATTTTCTTATAACTGTTTTTCGGTTAATGCTATAAAATATAAAAGCGCAAAATTGTTTATTAATATATAGACTCAACAGCCTCTGTTGAGGATAATAGCATTTATATCAGGATTGTAGTGACAGGTATCGTGACCCGTATTACTGAGTATATTGAGGTGCATTGACCCCAGGTAATGACAAACGGAGTGTAAAAGTTATAGTCCCTTTTGCATAAAGTTCTGAAACATGCTTAGGAACTAGTTAGTTGTGCTCTTTTCTCTAGAGAACGTGCCGAAAGTCATGCATTCCCTTCACTTTTAGAGAGTAAAAGAGAGCAGGTAAAGTTTTTTGAAATTTTGCTTTTGTTCTGTTATCAATTTCACTCCGATGATGTGGTTTAAAAATTTGCGATACACTTCATATATTTTACATAACAGGATCACAGTCCAATTTTAACAAATTTAAATATATTTTTTATTGTTTTATAACAAATTGCCACACTTAAGAGAAGTTCTTTGGGTTAATATAGTTGTCTGTGTCTTAATAAAGATGGCTTTGCATGGTAATATAAGGTATTAACACTTTGTGGAACGAATATATTATGAAACCCACTTTATGTTTTAAAAAGGAGAACTAAAAACACTTTTAAATACTTTCACTTTTACATGGACGCTATAAGTAAAATAAAATTCATTATTTTGATAATTTTTAATGTAGAAAAAAGTTGAAGTCTTTGTTAATTTTATTTTTATTTTAATTATTCCACACAAAATAAATTTTATGAAAAAACTTAATTGATTTGGTGCTACGAAAGTTTACTTCAAAATACACCACTGATGTAATTAAAAGAACATAAATTTCCAAATGGGTTTAGAAAACAAACATTTACCGACGGCTTACATATTCGTGTTCTCTCCTACTCAATACATTATCGACTTAGCATTAAACACAATAACGACAGCAGGCTACACGAACACCGACTACAAAAGCCGTTGGCTACAATTGTTGCCTCGTAGTCAGCTACTTAAATGTTTTTGAAACGACACCACCAAATCAATAACCATGTGTTGTTGTTTGTAGTAGAATTCTCTTCAAACGCCAGTGTGGCCACTTTCATATATTTAATACTCTTAAATAGTGTTATTCCAATAAAATGTATTAAAAGTTCACAATATCTGACAAGAAATCATTTTATTAGCTTGGAATATAATTTGTTGTTTTTTTTTTCTATAATAAAACAGAATTTTTTCAAGTTTACAATAATTGAATTTATTTATATTATGCTGGCAACATTGCATCTCTTCATTGTCGCTCACCAAAATAGAAATTATTTTAATTTAACTACAACCACAAAAACAGCAGGGACAACAATCATTCTCATATACGCACATGTATTCTATTTTTGCCAAGTTGTAGTCTGTAGTCTGCTGTCGTTATTGTGTTTAATGCTTAACACGGTAAGCATTAAACTTACTAGGAACTAGTAAGCAAATTTAGCAACTAAAGTTTACCTGATTTCTTACCACAGCACTCAAGGCAATATCGAATTGAAGACAACAAAAATAATTAAACTATTTTTGTTTTTTCCAATACTTTAAGGGTTGCAATTGTCTGAATGTGGAATTCTGTTACTTAAAACTTGTAAGATTTCCATGCAGTAAAAATAATTGTTAACAAGCAGAAGGTACCAGAAAATATTTGCATATTTTAATTCGAAGGCAAAAATAAAATTACTGCAACGTACTTAGGAAAGACATAAATAGTTAGAAGAGGTTTTGCTATCGAGGGCCAGTGACCTTAAGCCGACGTGAAGTCATTAACTTGCACATGGAAGGATTATTTGGTTTGTAGGTAATAAGTAAAATAATTATACATGCATGTACAGTTACTAACAAAGCAAATGGATCACTGGCGAGATTTGAAAAGGAAATAGAAAACACACTTGTGCTGTATTCTATTAGGCATGTTTCTATATCTAACAGGAGACCTTCTCCATTAGAAATATTTGTGTCATTCTGTAAAACGCAGGATAGATCAGAATGTATTTCTATTGAAAATTCTTTCAAATAAATTCGCAAAATATTGGTTCAAAGATGCCAGATGACGGCGATGTTGTTCGTGCGTATTTTGTTCGTTGCTCTGCGACTGACTGTACACGACTTATGCCTTCACATAAGAAGTGGCAATGTGGTTAACCACCGAAAATTCTTCAGAAGAACCACTAGTTAGTTAACTAGTGAGAGTGAGACGCAAAACTCTCGGAAGAGTGTAAACGATGAGTGGTCTGGCTACGCTTAAATGTTGACTGACTTGGAACGGCTTTGCGACTCTCAGAATATATATTTTTGCTACTTTTGGTAGGTTTGCAGAATAATGCATATAATAATTTATGGATCACCCTGCAAATATATCACAGCATATAAAAAATAAATGTTTTTCTGTGTAAATTTTTTTACCAAGTTACAGGCGCCAGACACAGATATCAAAACATTTTTCTTCTCGGAAAAATTTCGAATTTTTTTAATTAAACCCTCCTGCATACTTCTTGTAAATTTCGATATATCGAGATGGTTCTGAGAAACCTTCAGCAATGTTGGTCATGATAAAACATGTTTGCAAACATATTTTGTATTGGAAATAATAGGAAGGAAGTTTGAAAATTATTCAACAACTTTGAATCTTATGAACTGATGTCAGAATCTTGGGTTTTTAATTTTTTTTATTTGAGTCCATAGAACGAGGCTACATATAATTCAAATGGTTCATACACCGATCCGAATTTCGCCATACTTTCTGCAACTTATCGACTGATAATTCAAGACTAAATTCTTCAATACTGGCTTCCAGTGCGCCAACCGTTGCGGTCTTCCCCTTATAGACATGCACCCTAATATAACCCCACAGAAAGTCTAAAGACATTAAATCACATGACCTATGCCGCCGATCGATCGGTCGCAAACGTGATATAAAAGGTTTGCCAAACTCTTGCACTATATGACAACGTTTTGTTGAAAACACATTTAATTCCACTCTGGTAGAAAAATTTTAAACAATGCACGGCAGTGCTTGCTTTTCGTCCCTTCGTCACCTTTTAAAAATCCCCATAATCCCCATCAAACAGTGCATATTTCGGGATGAATTAACAGTTCTTCATGCTGGCTGCTCTTCATACCAAATACGTTAAACCAACTCAGTCGAAAACAAGCTTCATCGCAAAAGCGAACGAAGCGGTTTCTTAATCTGCTAAATTTTGATAATGAAATTAAAAAATTTGCACGCTGTGTTAATTTGCAAACCGATTCATGGTCAAATTAAAAACAAAACTCAACATGTTTAACAGGAAAACAGCTGAGCTGCCAAAAAATAGCGTTGCCGAAACGAAAGTTGAAAGAAAATGACTGCTTATAAAGAAATACAAACAGCATGATTACGTCTGGTGTTTTTAAAAGATTAAAGAAAAATTCAGCTTTAAGTCTTTAATCTATAGGGTGTTTTTTAAAGAGTGATACAACTTTGAGTTGGCATCGCTGCTTTATTTGACCACCCATTTAACAGCTGATAGTTGCTTTTTCTTTAGTTTGCTTTGACATTTCATTATGGATCGACTTACACCAGAGCAACGTGTGCAAATTGTAAAAATATTTAATCAAAATAATGGTTCTGTTCGTCAAACTTATCGTGCATAATTTTATTTTCCGATGAAGCCCATTTTTGGTTGAACGGGTCATAAATAAACAGAATCGTCGCATTCGGAGTGAGGCGAATACACAAGCTTTTGTCCCAACAGTAATTATATCCACAGAAAATTACTGTTTGGTGCGCTTTATGGGCTAGCGGAGTCATTGGCCCATATGTCTTTAAAAACGATGATGTCCAGAATGTTACTGTTTGTGAAAATTCGTGTTCCAGATTGCGCCTTGTACGCGCCAGCCGTGGCGACCATATGGCCGAAGTAATGTTTAAACATTAATGTCATAAAATTTTCTATCCAATAGTCAATCTTCATAGATATCAAAAATATATTACTATGTTTTATTATGATTTAAACTTGTATCACTCTATAAAAAACACCATTTATAACGAACTGTCCTTTTTTTGTTTGTCTAAGACCAACACTCAGGAGATGACCCCTACATATGCGATGCATTGTGCCAGAACTAGAAGTGGACAGATGAAGTGATTTTAGAAGATAGAAAATGTTTCGCAGTTATTTTTAATTTTTGTTTGGCCGGTGAATTTTTTAGCTACAAATACCGATGACGGAAGGTGCTGTATTCTACTTTTAAGTCCGTGATTGTGTCAATCACTGACGATTAGGGCAGCCGTTGTCTGTGCACTTTACATTTCCCGGACAGAATACCCACTTTGATAAATCCGTTTATGGCGATATAAGCGACAAATAATTTGACAGATGTCATTTTAAATAAATGTTCGTTACTAACTGCTCAAGTTAGAAAGTCCCGGTTGGAAGACGCTCTATTTAAGCGAAATATACAATCCATTTAATTTTTAGTATTTTGTATCGATCTATTTATTATTATATTAAATTCAAAGCAAAGGGAGAGTCAGCATTAGTTTTTAAAAATTTGCAAGAGCATTTCTTATTACATTCGGTAATTAATTAAATCTAGTAAAATATATTCCCAAAATAAATCATAGAAATAATAACTGTTTCTTATTTTTAATTCACAATATATTGGCCCATTGAATGAATTTCTTATATGCATTTAATCCAAACAATCTTTTTTATAATTATATTTTCAACAATAATTGGAGGATTAAGTCATTTGTAAAATAAATTACTAAAGAAGACTTGGAACAAAACTGAAGTGTCGCGATATATGGGTATCGGTTACATCTCTTCAAACTATTTGAAAAAAAAAAATTCTTGAAAAAGCATCCAATAAGTTAAATGATTTCCAAATCAATAAAAAGTGCACACAAGCGTAAGCAAATCATTTGGTTTGAAACAATTTCAGTAAAAAAATAAATAAAAATTTAAATATACTTTTGTAGCCTACTTTTAGTATTTTAAGCATCCCACAAGGAATATGATATAAATCGGCTTCTATAAAAAAAATGATAAACATCAATAAAGGAAGTGTTCAAGCAAATCGCATTATTTCTTTTTTTTTCTCAAACTGTCATATCCTTCAACATCGAACGTTTAAAATTGTTAGCAGAGAACATCCTACTTTTGGTGCCTTTTTCATTCATACAAACATGCTTTTTTCTTTTAGTAGAAATAAATCACCTAAATTTACTGCCCATTAGGAAGCAGACATGATGTTATTATTCTCCACCAGATATACAACGTGTATTCCTGTGCCATGTACCGGGATAATAAAATGTATGCAACGAAAAAGAAAACAGTCAACAAGAACATCATGGCTTTTAACAAATTAATGTCATTGTTAGGCGTTGATTGAATTTTAGTCCGAAACATTTATATTTTCGTATATAATCATGTATTTTGTTATTTTATTCCTTTTATTTTTTGCTTGTCAATAGGGTTAGTAAAGAACAACAACTGTGCGATAAAAAATTGTGGGAATAGAAGAGAGACGAGTGAAGAGTAAAACAAGTGCCTGAAGAGCAGGTTGTAAAAATTAATTGGTACTAACTAGAACACAAATATAAATTGTATTTCGTTGGACGACACCTACAAGCCGACAGCATTTATCTTTAGAAAGAAACAATACTTATGGACATTTGTGCTTCTCTTCAGCACAAGCAAGAGGGCCATAATGGAAATATATAAAATTTAATTATGGAACAGCGGAGATAAAAATAGCGCGCTTTCTGTACAATGCTGGGAAGCACGTAAAAATATGTTTTTTTTTATTTATTTATTTATTTATTTATTTCAATTAAAATTTGCAAAGTATGGGTGCACAGATGCCGAGGCGGTATCTGGACCATATGCCGGCGATGTTGTTAAACCGAAGTTGATCTTTTTCCGTGACTAACTGTACACGACTTATGCCTTGACTTAGGAAGTGGCAACGTAGTTAACCACCGAAAATAATTCAGAAGAACCACAGTCCAACACAGTTATCTGAAGTGTTGAAATTAACTACTACGAGTGAGACACAAAACTCTCGGAAGAGAGTAAACGGTCAGTGGTCTGGCTGCACTTAAATGTTGCCTGACTTGGAACGGCTTTGCGACTCTCAGAATATATAATTTTGCTACTTTTGGTAGGTTTACAGAATGATGCATATTATAATTTATGGATCACCCTGCATATATGCCACATTAAAATTAACTGTTTCCCGATGCAAAGACTTTTTTTTTGCCAAATTTAGATTTTTTTATTAAATGCAAGGGGCACACAATTCCTGCAAATTTCGTTATATCGAGATGGTTCTGATCAAACATGTTTGTGAACATGTTTTGTATTGGAAAGAATAAGAAACTTATTTAACTTCTTTAAATCTTCGGCACTATTTAAAGATGACAGAATCCCAAGGCCCACACAAAATCTAAAGAAGTTAAATCGATCGGCCCCAAACGTGAAATAAACGGTTTAACAAACTCGCTTCTCAATCGGACCATTTTGTCACGTGCTGTGTGGCACCTTTTAGTTCAAACCCCATGTCAGCCAAATCCAGATCTTCAATTTTGGTTTAAAAAAAAAATTTTAACCAATGCGCGGTAGTGCTTGCTTTTCCTGCCTTCGTCGTCTTTAAAAAATTCCAATAATGCCACGGGCCTATAATCCCTATCAAGCAGTGCAGTTCCTGCAATAACCCTGACTGCTCTTCACACCAAATACGGTGATTTTGCTTGTTCGCCAAGCCACTTCAGCCGGAAATGAGCTTTGTCTCAGACCACACGAAGAGCACGAGGCGCTTTCTAAATTTAACAGCCTTTTCTTTTCTGGAAAACATGTAACATTTTTTCACTTGTTTTGTAAATAGTGAAAATTTGGAGGAGTTTTAAAAACTGAAACTTTTCGTAAATGATGTTGGATTAATTTCAAATAAATTCCTTAATTTCATATATCAGAATGTTGCCATTTTCTGCTAAAAATTGTAAAAAATTTTGCACTCTTTTTTAGAAAAGAAATCAGCTTAACTAACTTTTGATAATAAAATTAAATAATCTGCTCGCGTTGTTCGTTTCCAAGTCGAGTCATGGTCAAATTAAAGGCCAAACTGAACATGTTTAACAGTAACATGTTACACAAAATCAGTTGACCTACTCCTGCCCTTACCTTAATAGAGGTTTCACTGCCAGCTTTGAGAGCTTAATTAGAGTTTGAAAATTGTTTATCTAAAGTCTAGTACTATGAAAAAGGATGGATAATTCATAAACTACACCAGAATATAATTGAATTCTTGTTTCCTAAGAATATGTCATTTATTCACAGTTAGTGCTGCAGCAATTCTTAATAATATAATGCAAAAGTTGGTAAATAGTACCAAATGAATCGCGGAAGGTACCAACACATTTTTAGGCCTGATTTGCCTTGAAAATAGTAAAATTGTGCCAAGATGAATATATTTGGGTATTCAACAAATCGACTTCTTATATTAATCGATTAATCTTGTAAATTCGTGGTAAAAACTCCCTCGAATAATAATCGAACAACTTAGTATTATTCGAATAATCGAATAATTTTAATTCTGTCCAGTTTAGTAGTACAAAAATAATACCAAAATTTAGTTTTTAATAAAAAAAAAATAAGCAACAATTCAACAACAGGTAGTGCATTTAATAAAAGAGAAAATATTTTTAAAATAAAAAAGAGCATCAAAGTTTGTGTTAATCTTGCAAAATAATCTTTCGAGTTTAAAAAATGTTTATGTTTCAAGCGACTTTTTTGTTCTGGTTTGTCAAATCTGGATATAAAAAAGATTCTTTCAATTATTGTTGACGTTGCAGAGATTGAAAATAAAGCGCTATAAAACATATTCGATTTCTCTGTTCTTGTTGTTGTCTTTTCCAAAAATGTATAGACTTCCGTTATGTTGTACTTTTTTTTTAATAAGGAAATAAACAAATACTTTTAAAAACGAGATTTTCGATTAGCAGACATGAATTATTCGAAATATTGGTTAATCGAAAACAAGTCATGTTAATTTATTCGAACCCTTAATAGCTCAAAATCAATCGATTAATCGAACCACGATTAACCTGATACATTTTGATATGGTATAAATTTAAGATTCTCCAATTTAGTTGCAAAATTTCATTTTCATATTATCCATAAGGACAACTTTTTCAAATTGCTTTGATATGCGAACGTCTAAGATTTTTCTATAAATTTATTCTTTGTCTTCTATATTCCCATTGAGGTGGTTAAATAGTTAAAGGTGAGCTAAATAACATAAAAAAAGGTTATACAAATTAAATTATATATGACACGTTTTATGTATTTTATAAATATTTTCTCTTCCACAGCAAACACTGCACAAAAACAGGAGCGTCTGCTAATATGGAGGTGCATAGACTGGCAGAAGTAGCGGACAGCAGATTTACACATTTTGGCTTAAATTTATTTACTTCACCTTTATTTATTATTTACTTATACAATTGTTGCTGTGCAACAAGATTCAATCTGTTATTCAAAGTACAGGAAACAATCGTTCATAGTTTATATTAAGATATTTGGGATATTCACACTGTGTGCTTTTAGTCATATTGTCATAAAGTCACAATATTAATTATAATTAATAATATCACTGTTTCAGGTATGTTTTTGTTCTGTCATAAAATAGTTCTATAAATCTGAGTCGAAAAGTTGAAACCCTTTAGGCGAGACGGTATATTTTTGCAGCAATTATTTATATATGACTCAAAGCAAATATGTAACATTTTTATAACTTACAAATAAGTAACAGAGAATTAAGTCGAAAAATTTAAATATATAAAGAAGTGAAAAAGTTTTCTCGTTTAACTGATGTATAGCGTGTTTTTTATACAGTGATACAACTTTGAGTTGGCATCACTGTGTTATTTGACCACCCATTTAACAGCTGATAGTGCGTTTTGTCATTATGGATCGACTTATACCAGAGCAACGCGTGCAAATTGTGGAAATTTTTAATCAAAATAATGGTTCTGTTCGTCAAACTTATCGTGCACTTCGTCCATTCAAAATTTTATTTTCCGATGAAGTCCATTTTTTGTTGAATGGGTACGTAAGTAAACAGAATTGTCGCATTTGGAGTGAGGAGAATCCACAAGCTTTTGTCGAAACAACATTACATGCACAGAAAATTACTGTTTGGTGCGCTTTATGGGATGGCGGAGTCATTGGCCCATATGTATTCAAAAACGATGATGGTCAGAATGTTACTGCTTGTGAAAATTGGTGTTCCAGATTGCGTCTTGTACGCGCCAGCCGTGGCGGCCATCATATTGAAACATTAATGTCATCAAATTTTTTATCCAATAAAGACCATTTCATTGATATCGATATGTTTTATTATGATTTAAACTTGAATTAAAAAACTTGGTATAAAAAACACCCTTTAATTGGCAGTCACTTTACGTTTGATGCCGCCAAAAAAGTTTATTCAAGGCAACGGCGGCTTTAGTTTATACACACAAATTCATTCAGCATTCGGATTAGTTATGACAGGTTGTTTACTCTAGTCATACTTTTTGTGATATTATTATATGACTTTATGGCCACAATGTGAGCCCCCCAATTGATTATTTACAGCAGAGGAAGCAAAACAATTCAATAAATACTTCGTGCTATTTAACTTGTTCAGTTCAATGCAGATAATTATAAAGATAATTCAGAGCAGTATTGCAGTTGTAAAAGAATAAGAAGACAACAACGGCTAAATGAAAAACAATAATTTAGAATTGTAAAAATTAATAGGGCCTACGTTCAAATCTGCCATCGGCAATTTATTATTTTTTAAAATTGTTCAGGTTCTAATTTTATTAATAGTAGGTAGGATATTTATGAATATATTTTATAATCCTCAAACTAGTATCACCTTTAAAAGTAAACAAATTTAAGAAAGAAAGTTGATGAGATGGCGTAGCAGCCTCAAAATCAGTATTGATCCGTGTCATTATTAATGAAATTAGAATGTTAACAAATTCTAAAAATAGTTTGTCAATGGCACAATTAAACCAGTTGAATATTTTTGAAATTAACAACTTAATCTACAAAAACTTTAACTAAAGCTGTATTCTCATTTATCAAATATTTGACGAAATAAGTGGAACCAATAATTTGTGGGGTAGTGTTATTTTTAGTTTTGGGAAAATAATTTTAAGATGAGCATGTGGCTGTTTTGAAAAAAATTAAATTCACAATCACTATTGTTTTTATCGTTTCATTTGCCAAGCAAACACACGATTGGGGTATTCACACTTCGTGCTATTTAGTTAAATTTTCATAAAATCATAAAATTTTACATCAGTTTAAAAAAGTTGTTGTTGTGCTGCATATAAAAAAGTCATAAAATAATAGCACTCTTGCAGGTATGTTTTTGTATTGTCATAAAATAGCTCTAGAGATCTGAGTCGAACGGCTTAAAATCTTTAGGCGAGACGGCGATAGTATATGTTTGCCGCCGTTACTAATATATGATATGATGACTAAGAAGCGGCTAAACTATTATTCATATCTATATGTCTGTCACATCAATATAAAAAATATTAAAAGAGCACTAATCCCAAAAAAAAAAAAAAATATATATATATATATATATATATATATATAAGTGAAAAATTTTTCTTGTTTAACTTACGTAGCTGGCAGCCACTAAACGTTTTTCCATATGCCGCCGCAAAAAAAATTTATTCAGCTCATAACAAGGCGGTAGCTGTTATAGTTTATATACAAAAATTTATTTAGCAGACCAAGTTATGACGGGTTGTTCACACTAGTCATATATTTCGTGCTATTATTTTATGACTTATGGCTTTATGACTACAGTGTGAATCCCCCAGATATAATTTCCGCAAATATTTGATGGATATGAATGTGTCTAATAAAATATACTAATTTCTTCCCAAGCAACATTTATTATTAAATTAAAATAATTTGGAGTTGTTGCCTTTCACTTTATTTTAGTTTTAATCGTTCTAGTTTTTTGTTTTCCATATTTAAAAAACAAAATCATTTTTCATTTCCTTGTGCAAATCAACCAGTTGCTCACCACAATTCTTTCCCTGAAAAGAATTTCGAGTTGGCTCCAATGCACGTGGGAACTTGAAATTCATGTTAATTATCATCTATTTGTAGCATCGGCGTAACAATTATTCCCTATCGTGAATAACACGTTAAATTTTGTACCCACGAAGGGAATTATTGTAACTGGGTTACCATCCGTTCGATGCAGTTCTCGAATTCTGTTTCATATCAAAATCTGAGTAAAAAGGATTGTTATCACATTCAACTAAGTCCCCTGATCAGTGGTGTTATGCAAGAATAGACACGACGACTGGTAATGAAAGTGCAGCGGAATTTGAAACCAGGTGTTGTAATCTTTCCTTTGCGCCTTGGAATTTTTATCGTGTCCTTCTGAATTGAAAACATCATTAATTTGAATTCAACTTTATAAAGAGATTTTTATAGCATTTTAAAGTTAAAATGCTATAAATATTTAGTACTGGAGTGATAATTTCATTGCAAGTATAATTTATTGCACTATTTAAGTTTTATGTAGTTAAATAATTCGGCTATTTTGTTGGAACCCATAAAAAATTATTACAACAAATTAAAATGTACAAAATCAGTCCATTGTCCTTGAAATAATTTTTGTAAACAAACTTCCTATTTCACAATGTAAAACAAATTTGTTCTTTCGTACAGATAAATTTGAAACAAAAACAAAATTTTATAAAATATTAATTATATGAAAAATAAGTTCCTGCGGTAAACTTAAATTATAAGGAGAACTCCTTCATGTTCTAAGGAGAAAAATAGACTGAATAAATTAAGGGGAAGAAGTAGTATGTTTGTGAGGCTTCTGCACCACTTTTCTCTCACAAAAAGCTGCTCATGCTGCCAGTGTTGCCATATTGATTACCACAACAAAAAAATATTGTAAACAAAATATGAAGAAAAAGTAACCAATTTTGTTTAAAAGTAATCAATATGACAACACTGGGAGCATGAGCAGCGTTTTGTATGAAAAATATGGTCCAGAAGCCTGACAAACATACTACTGGAAGAGTTTAAAAACGCGCTTGAAAAATACCATTCCCGATCAGGAAAATATTATTTTAGCATGAAATTATTTACGGGGAACTTTTTCATGATTGCAAATCTAGGGAAAGGGGAAATATGTTGAGGAAAAGAGTATTAACAACAGGGGTGAATATTGAATACCCCTGCCTTGACAAAATGCATATTTAACTTAAATTGAACTCTTTAACGTATCCGCTCCTGCTTGTCTAACGACTCCATAAACAATTCTTAACACGTATAAAATTCTTTTGTCCCTGAAGCAAAAAAGAAAAAATATTAAAATGTGTATACAAAGTAAATAAAAATATGAACACATACACACAAGCACATACACACACACACACATATAGACGAGTAGTCTGGCACAAGCACACACTCACTATAAGACTTGGGTTTAAATATTGCAGAGAAAATTTAAAGGAAAATATATTTTTTATGTGTGTATTAGAAAATTTGTAAATAATGGCAACAATATGATCCTTTTGTTGTCTGGCTTATAAAGTTGGCAATTTAAAGGGTGGTAAAAGGAATGGATATATAACAATTTAATCCACCAGCACGCTTAAGCAGAGATCAAAACATGTTGAATAGAATGTGTGAAGTTAACAAGAAGTAAATATTTAGGGAAATATATTTTAATAAACTAATTTTTTGACATATTGTCATTGTACTATTATATTATGAAATTTATTTGTTGGGTGGTTAAGCAATATCTATATGCATTTCATTGGCGCTTCTTACCAAATCGTCAGTAGACTTCAACCACAGTTTTGCAAAGTTTCAAACTTCTCAACTTATTAAAAGACTTCCAAAAACCATCTGAGAATTATGTTAAATAAATTAACTATATTATTGGAAATTATAATTATAATATATTTATTATATTTTTTATTATTATTATATTTTTATTATATATTATAATTATACAATTATAAATACTTTCATTGTTATCCAAGGGATTTCTAATTGTATAAAGGTATAGAAAGATAAAATAGAGTCATATCGAATAAAAGTTGTTTGTTGGGTTTGGTTTGTATAAGTTCCATAGCCTGCTGCACTTATTATAATGTGATTTTTTGAAATTGTTTGTGAATTTTTATAGTTAATTTATTTAAAATAATTCTCAGATGGTTTTTGGAAGTCTTTTAATAAGTTGAGAAGTTTGAAAACTTTCTAAATTGTGGTTGAAGTCTACTGACGATTTGGTAAGAAGCGCCAATGAAATGCATATAGACATTATGATACGTTAATAATTTTTTTTTTATTTAAGAAACAATTGCTGGCAATTATATTTCATTGAGTGTGGTCACTTGTGACTGGTTTGGGTAAATGAGAAGACCAGGCATTAAAACCGTTATTTGCGGCAATTTTTTCGATAATTTTAACACTGTCAAATACTCTTTAAAGATCTTTATATTGGACTTAAAATTTGCATTTGAATTTTTATGTTATTATTAAACATTTTATTACGCAAAAAGTTTTTATTACGGCTAAGGTTCAAATCCGGGAATTCAGAATTGATTTTTAGTTTTTATTAGATTAAAATTTTTTATTAAGAGTAGAATATTTATTATAATCATGATAGTAGTAGAACGGATCAGTGCTGATTTCGAGGCTGCTACGCGTTCTTTGTTAAACTTTTCCACTTGGAAAGGTGGCACTAGTGGATAGAAATATCGACTGTTTACTTTTATTTCTCAATTAGACCACTTTTGATTGGTACGAAATTGCCCAACTCTGACGACTATCATTCCACATATTCGATTTTCTCTTTGTCATCATCATCGTCTATAAAGCTCTCAAGCTTTTTGCACTTTATTTTACTTATATATAAAAACTTACCCTCAGGATGTCATAATTTAGAGAAATACCAGGCATAAGAAAATGAAATGTTTTACCTGAAAATATATTGTAAGAAAATATATTCGCATTAACATTTGGTTTTAATTTTGTTTTGTAACAAAATTTGTCTATATTCTTTTAACTTTTTTGTTAAATTTTCTTAAAAAGTTATTTGTTTTTTAAAACTTTCTTTGTTTTTATTTTTAAAGCACTTCGAAGGATTGTAAAAATACTTACACACTAGGAGAAGATAAGAACATGAACCACATCAACGAACTTGCACGCATGCATTGTGTCGTATGAATAACACTATTAACAATATTAAGTGCACAATAATTTTATATCTCGGAATATATGATAGATATTGGTATTAACACCATTGGGACGAAGGACGAACTTCGCACAGCACGACGAAGAAACATCTAAGAATAATTTTGACTCCCTAACGCTTGCAAGCATTAAGAAATACTCAAAATTCCAAATTATTAAAATAATGCTCAAAATAGTTCGGCGCCTGATTGGCGCAAAAAGGGATCAAATTAAATTTGGTACTTTTTGCATTTCATAGATCTTTTATATTATAAAACATGGCAGAAAGCTTTTTAGCATGTTTTATTCTTCTGGAAAAAATGTCTTACAAATTCTAGCACTTTTTAAAAATTCCCACTTATAAGGGGTAAAAGTGTATCCCTCTTCGGTACTTTTTTTTTATTAATAAATTATGTTTACTTCATTGAAAAAGGTACTTTCATAAAATATACTTTTACAAAGACGCATATTAAGGAAAATATCTTATTTCAAAAGAGTTTTTTTATGGAGAAGATATTTTTTCAAGAGGCGTGTTATATTTTCAGGTCGTAGAAAAGCTGACAACTGACCATAATGTTGCCAAAAGAGGAGAACGAACAAAAATTCATCTGAGATTCTAACTAAGTTAGAACAATTAGCCTATATAAATATTAATATAGCAAAATAAAAATGTTCAATAAAAATAAAATCACATACAATTTAAGCTTTGGCTTGAGCTACCAATGAAAATTGGAAAAAAACGTTCACATATACTTAAGTATAAAATTCAAACCATAAAAGTTTGACTTAATGTATAATGGAACAAAAAATTCAGAAAAATGAGACATGAAGAAAATAATCAAATGGTAACACAGGTATCATAACACACAAGTGTTAACATCAGGTTGATACAGTTCTCGGATTGTTTTTCACAATAAAATTTGTGTAAATAGAAAACTGTTATCACATTCAAATAAGCCACCTAAACAGTGGTGATAAACACAATATACACATGAGCACTGAAGATGAAAGTGTAGCGACTTTCGAAAACAGCTGTTCTGCTCTGCTGTGTAAGTTGAATAAAACTGATGTTGACTTCCTTTGTGCCTAGGAATATTTATCATCATGTCTTTCTGAGATTTTAACTAAGTTAGAACAATTAGCCTATATAAATATTAATATAGAAAAATTCATCAAATTTATCGAAATCGTTAACGATTTGATAGCAATCGACATAAGGATTTGATATAAGAAAATTTGTCTCTCTGCCCGCTGGGAAAATTAAAATTTTTAAAAAATAGGGAAACTATTGGTTTCTCATCAGATCTCGGCGTTTTAGACCTCTGGAAGCTTTCCTGATAGCCCTTCACCATGTCTGCATGTATATGCTTGTGTGTGTGTGTAAGAATGTGACCCGCTTATAACTTTTGAACGGTGTGACGGAATCGGATCAAACTGATGACGTTCTAAAGAGTTCTGCTAAAATTAGACTTCGAAAAACTGTAAAAAAAACCTGACAAAAATGCTTTTCAGAAATATTTTTTAAAAGCTTTTCCCATCGATTACAAAAACTAATCAGCTATTGACATTAAGAAACCACGTAAATCACCGCAAGCCGGGAAAAAAATAAGCTAGTCTAATCGTGAGATATCCTGATTGAAAAATGTATAAAAGTTATTTTTAAAAACATAATCTGAAGTTATAAAACTGATCAGTTAATGTTATCGATTGTTTTATATAATGCGAAAACTACATCCGTCACAGGATCGGTTGATTTATGAAAACGTTTGAAAATAAAATATATAAAAAGTATTTTAGCTTCGAAGAGCTCAACGCATAGAACAGCACAGCACAGAAGTTAAGACTCCTTTAAGGTTAAAATTACGGGCAGTTGCGTTGATGGCCTTTAAGGTCGATCGTTTTCCCAGTTTTTTTTTTTTTTATAATTTTTGTTTATTTAAATAAAATTTATGTTCCGCAACAGCATCTGCATTTTTTTTTATACCACAACTAATTTGGTTTCTTTTTTTATATATTAATTTAGATTAATTTGATGAGAAGAATATTTAAAAAAAATATTATGTAAATAATTAATTATAATAAACATATTTATTTGTTTCTTTTTTCTTTCTTCTGTTCAATAGCAAAATCATATAATTAATTTACAATCAGTGAAAAAATTCGGTGATCATCGTGATCACACTTATGGCGATGCATGTGCGTGTGTATGTACACTGTAATTTTATAAATAATCGTATGAAAACATAATTATATAGAACGCACAAAATAGGCATCGCCTACGTAGTTTGGAAATTTGCCAAAATGTATGCAAAAATATTATGATAAAATATATTATGAATTTCTCACCATCAACAGATAAAAACAGAATAGATATGTCCATACACACATACACACATACACACTTGCATATGTATTGCATGTATCAGGGTTGCATAATGAGGACATTAAAAGTGGTCCAACAATCTCATAAAATTGTACTTTTTCTGTCCGAATTGTGGCAACACACAATTAAACAAATTTAAAAAAAGTAGGCTAAAGTAAATGAAAAAATTTGTTAATTAAAATAATTTTTAAAATTTAATACAAACATGACCATCCTACAAGTTATTTTATTATTAATAACAGTTTTATTTTAAAGAAAATTATGTTGGAATTGTTGCAACAATAAACTGCACAAGCGGTTTGCACACAAACTGCACAAAACCGATATGAAAAAGCTCCGAGTTTTCTTTGCTTCCTACGACAAATTCAGTGTAGCGCCGAATATATCTAAATTATTTGATTGTCTCCAAGCCGCAAACACGGCAACGGTGCCATAAACTACGCAACAGGATTGTGCAAGTTTATCCTGGCAAACACATCGTTTTCAAAACCCCAATTAAATTAAGAACTCAAAACGCGTTTGAGCATGTTGGCGTTTTGCTATTTTTGGTTGATGTATTTGAACATTGAAGATTTATGTTTTATCACAACAAGATATAAACACACACACACACAAGTTTTCAATTAAAATGCCTTCAGGGTACTGGTTTATTGAATTGACTTTAAAAAACTTAAAAGCAATTGAAATTCATAACTACACAGTTGAGACACAATAATTGACACATTGCAAGTAAAGCATTAAACACAATAAAGACAGCAGACTACAGACTACAACTTGTAAAAAATAGAAAACGTGTGCGTATATGAGAATCATTATTTTTAGTACTACAAGCAACACGGCCACTGGTTGTTGTCCATGCTATTTTTGTGGTTGTAGTTAAATTAAACTAGTTTCTATTTTGGGGAGCGACAATGAGTAAATGTAATGTTGCCAGTATAATATAAATAAATTCAATTATTGTAAACTTGAAAATATATTGCTTTATTATACAAAAAGGAATAACAAACTATATTTCCAAGCTAATGAAATGATTTCTTGTCATATACTGTGGACTTTAAATATATTTTAATGTAATAACACTATTTAAGAGTATAAATATATGAAAGCGGCTACACTGGCATTTGAAGAGAATTCTACTACAAACAACAACTCATGTTTATTGATTTGGTAGCATCGTTTTAAAAATAATTAAGTAGATGACGACGAGGCAACGATTGTAGCCAACGGCTTTTGTAGTCGGTGTTCGTGTAGCCTGCTGTCGTTATTGTGTTTAAAGCTTTATGGTTAAGGATTTGGTGGTGTCGTTGTTAAAATAATTAAGTAGTTGACTACGAGGCGACGATTGCAGCCAACGACTTTTGTAGTCGGTGTTCGTGTAGCCTGCTGTCGTTATTGTGTTTAAAGCTTTATGGTTAAGGATTTGGTGGTGTCGTTGTTAAAACAATTAAGTAGTTTACTACGAGGCGACGATTGCAGACAACGACTTTTGTAGTCGTTGTTCGTGTAACCTGCTGTCGTTTTTTTTTTAGTGCTTAAACTTTAAATCGTAAATTTTTCTCATTCAATACAAAAAAAAAAAGTTTTTACAAATAGAGAGAAAAGATATCAAATATACATTATGCTCCATATAATTTCCGATTTGTAGTGCAGTAAAAATGAAATACACCAAATCTCTTAAGTACACCCAACAAAACGCTTAAATTCTAGCGTTTTCATTTGCCAGAATCCCTGGTTTGGCATTTTCAGATCGAAATCGAAAATTTCAAACGATGTGTAAATAAAATAGGTTGGGGCCATATCAAGTCAATCAATATCGTTTAAAATTTTACCGGTTTTTATGAACATCAAAGAGCAGTGATGCCAAGCCTTTATGAGCTTTGTTTTTGTAAACAACGTAATATGGCATCACTGCAAAATGTTTTGATTTTTAGGAACTCAGCCAAAGAACCAAAAACCAAAAGATTGTATTTAGAATATTTTGCAAATATATTTGCAAAGTAGCGGTGCACAGATGCCGACTAATGATTATGTATGACATTTGCGGCGATATTGTTACTGTGAATGACTGTAAACGACATATGCGTTCCCAACTTAATTAACTACGGAAAATTCCTCAGTAGAACCGTAATACTATGCAGTCATCGGAGAAGTAGAAGTTAACTAGAGCGAGTAAGACACAAAACTCTCAAAAGAGACTATAACATTAAACACATTCACTACAGCAGGCAACCGACTGCAAATGCCGCTAACGACAATTGTCGCTCAGTAGTCAGCTCCTGAATTATTTTGAAGACGTTATCAATAACGATGAGTTGTCGCCTTCATATAATTAATTCATTTAAATGATGTTACTCTACTAAATTATATAAAAAACAAAAGAGAAATCATTACATTTCCTGAAAGATATAGTTTATTTTTTTCGTTGTCAAACAAGACAGCATATTTTCAAGTTTACAATAATTTAATTTATTTAGTAGCCTGTGGTAGTGAAAATAATTATTCAGTCAGTGAATGAGTTCAGATTTCTGGCAGCACTTATTAAAACATAATTGCCAACGACTTACAACTGCTTTGCGACTGTACAAAAACAAGTGAAGCCATGTTGTTGTAGTTGTAAATCCAAAAACTAAATCACAGGGAAATGATAGCCAAAATGTGTTGCCACTATATATCAGTCCGAACGATAAACTAGGGAAAACAGAAATTTTGGTGTACCACAAAAAGCCCAATTGTACCAATTTTAGCATACCTGGTATGTTTTTGGTCAAGGCTAAAAAGTGCAACGAAATTTTAAAATATATAAACATTGTGTTTTTTATTTTAGCTAACTTTTTGTTATAATTGTCTTTTTTGTACTTGTATATTATACTTGGAATTTAATTTATAAAGTCAATATTTTACATACAGTAGAACAGAATTTGGACGTGTAGCGGGACTAATTTTAAAAAGAGTTAAGCAGCTGTTGTCATAGAAAATTTCCAAAATATTAGAATATTCTATTTCTATTGTGTAAAAAAACATTTCTCAGTAGCATTATTTTTACTTTTATGAACTTCAATATGTATGACAAATGAAAACTTAAACGAATAACTTTACGGTAGTTGAAATTCGATCGAGAATTAATTTTTTTTTTGCTGCCAAAAAGTTTTCATTTTTTTAAACAAACTTGTGTTGTTGTTAAGACAGAAAAATGTTAGTTGACATTGATGGGATGATATATTCGTTGCCAAATGAACAGAAAATAACATTTAAAAATTTCCAACTATAAAAAATAATCTACAAACATGAGAATCAAAATGCATGTTTGACAAGCAGCACAGCAATCAAAATTTTGAAAGCGTTGTGTTTTTATTTGATATTGAACAAAATCATGGACGAAGGAAAAATGGCGTTTCTTCTTTTAGCAATTTCTAGTGATTTCTATTTTGATTTAAATATCTGCTGCTGCTGCTGCTCCGTTATTAGAAATGGAGGTTAAATTTTATAACATTTGAACTCTCAATTGAAAGTCTGCTTTTGAGCCTCGTCGAGTTAATGCAAATAACACATTTTTAATGGCGCCATATACGGGCTCTTTTAACCGAACCCTTTTGAACTGTCAGGGTATAACGAAATGTATGGAAAACTTTAGCATCCGATGTCATGTTCTTTAAAATTATTTGAAATTTTTTACAATATTTTGCGCGTACGAATCCCATTTTTTATAATTTTATTTTGCCAAAGTCATTAAACCAAATCATCGTTTTTGGTATAAAAATATGTTCCACTTTTTTCCACCGCAATATATTTATTGGAATTTATCTCTGCTGTATATCGACAATATCATAAAAATCTCAAGTTCAATGCTCTTTCGTTTTTATTGGATAAACGCGCAACGACCGTGGAAATATTATTTGATTTTTTTTTCAATGTCAAGAAATTTTTACACAATAATCATTTATTTGAATAAACAAAAATAAAAAATAAAAAAAACAGGTGACGGGAACTCTTTTCAGCAAATAATTCCGTGGAAATAAATTTCTCTTTTAAATATCTCAACCAACATAATTTTTACTTTCGAACACATCCCTGATTCGAAGCGAGTTCGTTATGGTTACGTGATTCAGTCATCCTAGAGAAGTTAAATTAAATTTATGATAAATTGTATTGTAGTTTTATTTTAAATCCAACAACAATTTCTTACCAACTTAATACATTTTAAGCTCTCAATTTGACATGCCAATTTTATTTTCATGTATATATTTACATACGACATTTACATGTATGCCTTCAAGTGTATATACATAAATATGTATGAATGTGTTTGTGCAAGAATCTCTGACAAATAATTTAAAAAACTCTCATGTCGAGCACATAAACGTTCATATTTATTTGCATGCAAACAACACTCTTGCACGAATATCCTTAAAAGTATTTTGTTTGGAAATTTTATACGCAGCTTCTTTGTATTCTTATCGTATTTAAGCTTTTGTTATATTCAAAAGTTTTTGTCTGTTGTTTTTCTTCTTTTTTAGAAAATTTCCGCAAAATTAAATGAATTTATGGTTTTCCACAGTATTTTAAATATTTCCAGTAATTTCAAGAGAATGTGTATGTGTGTGTATCAATTTAGTGCTTTCAAAGCCGCCGATCTGGCAGGGCTGTCAGCTGTTAAGCAATGGGTGTTTTTTAAAGAGTGATACAAGTTTAAATCATAATAAAACATTTTAATATATTTTTGATGTCAATGAAGCGGTCTTTATTGGATAGAAAATTTTATGACATTAATGTTTCAATATGATTTCGGCCATGTGGCCGCCTCGGCTGGCGCGTACAAGGCGCAATCTGGAACACCAATTTTCACAAGCAGTAACATTCTGAACATCATCGTTTTTGAAGACATATGGGCCAATGACTCCGCCATCCCATAAAACGCACCAAACAGTAATTTTCTGTGGATGTGATGCTGTTTCGACAAAAGCTTGTGGATTCTCCTCACTCCAAATGCGACAATTCTGTTTATTTACGTACCCATTCAACCAAAAATAGGCTTCATCGGAAAATAAAATTTTCAATGGACGAAGTGCACGATAATTTTGACGAACAGAACCATTATTTTGATTTAAAATTTCCACAATTTGCACGCGTTGCTCTGGAGTAAGTCGATCCATAATAAAATGTCAAAGCAAACTAAACAAAAAGCAATTATCAGCTGTTAAATCGGTGGTCAAATAAAGCAGTGATGCCAACTCAAAGTTGTATCACTCTATAAAAAACACCCTATATCAGCTATTTAAAATCAAGAATGATAAAATTTTGTTTAAAATCATGGCTGCAACTATTCAGAGGGTTTTTGTGGTGTTTTTTGTTTGATCATCGTTTTGCCAAAAGTTTTTAACAATTTTTATTTTTCATTTATTTATTATAAATTATTTCAGAGGCACACAACACAAGTGGAATTTAGTTCTCCTAAAAGAATCCCCAAATTGTTAATATATAAATATTTTTTAGTTTTGCTATGATCTGTTATTGAGGGATCAAAACTTAATAATTCCCTGAAGCTCACATTCAATGTTTTTTATATGAGATGAAACAGATAATTAAAGATATAAAAAGTTAGTTCAAACTCCGAAATCAACCAGTTTAACCGACAGGGGCTAATATAGAAATAATCATACATAAAACTATTGAGTTTTATTATAAAATACTTAAAAGTTTCCCATTTTGTCACTTTATTTTTCTTCAGTTAAAAGTTTGCTTCAGTTTTATGTGCAATAAGATGAATGAGGAAGGACAGTGGTGAGAAACATTTCATTTAAATTTTTTTTCGTTTTAAAAATATTTACAAAAACACTTATTGACCTCTCACTTTTAACCATAAATCAGTTTCAACGTAATTTACATTGCAAATCCAGTCTTTGTGGAAAACATAACTGACTTCTGTGTAATAAAACGAAACCCATTTAAAATAATGAACAAAAAATAAATAATTTTAATTTCAGTATATAAATCACAGCCGGTGTTAGTTGAAAATAACGCTGGCATTGAAAGTAAATTTTTCAGCAGAGAATTGGTTAAAAGAATCTAATAAAACACATTCCTACATCCCATTTTGCTATTTCAACACACATACAACAAACACATCGACACTAAAGGGATTACAAATGGGAGGTGGCTGGGGTTTGTGTAATCGACATAAACAAAAGAAGTGTTGCCAGAGTTGACACCATTACCACGTTTGGCATTTTTCGTCATTTTATAATAAATAAAAGAAAAATTCTGTTTTTTGGCTTTAAACTATTACAAAATGACAAATTTGAAGGGGGGAAACGCCAAACAAAATAAAGCGCATTATAATGCTGATATGATTATTTTTTTGCCTAGTTTCTAATAATTATTGAAGTGGTCATAAACTTAATCAAATTGAGTTATTATTTTTAAATATACATTTTATCAAAATGACTGAGAGATAAGAACTGGTTGCGTTATTGCCATAAATGCACTTTTGACTCTTGATTATATTAGAATTAATGAGAAATAATATATATTTATTTTGCAAATTTGTCATATTTATATACAACTTGTGTTATCCTATCAGATCTACTGAAGATCAGCTTAATATTTTCATACCACCATGTCTTTTTGTTTAAATGCTGAAGTTTATGAAACTTTGATATTGATTATTTTTCATCGTTTAGTGCTAATTTACAAAATTATATGTATAAAAAGTCCATTTCATGAATAAAAATATTCATCGCGGGTAAATTTGCTCATATAAAAGAAATAACGATATCGAGTGGCACCGTGTTGAGTGAAAAAACTCAAAATATATTTCAATACAAATTAGGATAAAAAATTATATTATCATTTTGCCTTAAAAATACTTTTATTGTTATCCAGAAGATTTCTAATTTTATAAAGGTGTAGAAAAATAAAATAGAGTCATATCGAATAAAAGTTGTTTCTTGGGTTTTGGTATTTATAAGTTTGATAGCCTACTACTAGTTTTCATTTAAATTCTCAAATTGTGTATAAAAGTCTGGTAATAGGATGGGAGATTTGAAACTTTTCAAAACTGTGGTTGCAGTCTACTGATGATTTGAAGGAAATGGATATAGAAAGCTTTACCAACCAACATATACATTTCATATTAGAATAAGAAATTGTTGATTCTTTTGATACACAAACAACCTGCTTATAAAAGAAGGTTTTCTATACATGAAATAATTTTTGTGAATGAATGAATATTTCATATAATTCTCCATTTTCAAATCAGTTGAAAACTTGCCATGATTTGAAAAAGCTAAACAAAATGCAACGTGGAATATGTTCTAAATGGATGCCATATTTAGTAGTAAGAATACCAAAATGGTCACACTGGTCCGAACCGCAATCACTAGAGCAAACAAAAGCTGCCAGACAACGGCAAACAAACAAAATAGATCAACCACAAATCTTTTAGGGATTATAGCGTGACAAAAAATAGAATACTCGCATATACTAATGCCGGATATATATGAAAACTAAAAAGAGATAACGTTTTACTGTCAATATTACAGAGATTTAAACGGAATATTTTTAACGCCCATAAAGCATTCGAAAACTAGTAAAGATTTAGTAAAAACATACACAACTACATATACAAGCACACACTTTATATATGTGAGTTGGTATGGCATTAAATTGGTAAATTTACATGCCAATAAACAATTATGGCGGCGGGTTCTACGAGGAAAATTTATTCTAAGCCAAACCAGCCTACTTGTTCATAACATGGTCGGTCATACATATTTGCGTATATTAAAGTCACTGTAACCATAATTCCTTTAAAGATTTGGAAACCACAATTCTACTCTCACTTTATGAGTATAACTCTTGCTTTTATTTCCTGATTCCTGCGCCTACAACATAAATAAAAACATAAGCAATTATTGTGGATTAAATAAACACCCCAAAAACATGAACTAGTTAAATAAGACGTAAAAACTTCAATACATGCGTGTATAACAGAGGGTATTCCCAAGTGTGGTGTAATCACGCAAGGACTAACTAGAAAAAAACTGGAGATATTAAATAGAATTATTGATTTCGCACGAAAAGGAAATTTCAAAGGAAAGCTGTATCGATCGATAAGAAAATTACAATCATTCCATCTGCGACATATATTTAACATCCCTGTGTTATGAGTTGGCGATGTTGCTAATAAATATTTTTACCACGCACACCGGGGCGGATTAAGGGGCAGGTATTATTTTATGAGTGACACATAATGGGTGATTTTTTGCGAGCTTTCGGATTTGATTCCATGCAAATAACACATATTTTAAGATAATTTCATGTATATGTTGACAGCGGCTGCGCCTCAAATGGTTTAGACGATGGGCCCGATTTCGGTCTAATCTCTCCAACTTATGTATCCCGCGATTAAGTTGTTTAATATTGGCAGCCGCTGCAGATTTGCCTCTATAAACGTGAAACTCAGCAGAAAATCTACTAATAGACTGTTCACCGAACTCGCTTCCTAATTTGGCCATTGTTTTATGTGGTGTATAGAATGTGGCACCGTCTTGTTGAAATCAAATGTCACTAAGTCAACAAGTTTGTTAAACAAAATAGGAAAAATCCAATTAAGAACGGCAGCAGCACTCGCTATTCGAAGCAGGAATAACAGCACACGCTGCCTTGATCGTCTTTAAAAAAGTCCTAATAATGCCACCGCCACATAATCCTTACCAACAGTGCATTTTTTAAGATTCAAGCATTAAACACAATAACGACAGCAGACTACAGACTACAACTTGTCATAAATAGAATACATGTGCGTATATGCGAATAATTATTTTTACTACTACAGGCAACACGGCTACCGGTTGTTGTCCCTGCTTTTTTTATGGTTGTAGCCAAATTAAACTAATTTCTATTTTGGTGAGCGACAATGAGCGACAATGCAGTGTTACCAGTATTATTTAAATAAATTCAATTATTGTAAACTTGAAAATATATTGTCTTATTTTACAAAAAGAAACAACAAACTATATTTCCAAGCTAATGAAATGATTTCTTGTCATATATTGTGGACTTTAAATATATTTAATTGGAATAACACTATTTAAGAGTATTAAATACATGAAAGAGGCTACACTGGCGTCTGAAGAGAATTCTACTACAAACAACAACACATGGTTATTGATTTGGTGGTGTCGTTCTAAAAATAATTAAGTAGCTGACTACGAGGCGACGATTGTAGCCAACGACTTTTGTAGTCGGTGTTTGTGTTGCCTGCTATCGTTATTGTGTTTAATGCCTTAATGGAAGTTCTTGCAATGCTTCTGACCGCTCTTTACACTAAATGCGACAATTTCGCACGTTCACGTTTCCATTCATCCAGAAATAAGCAGCATCACAGAACACAATTTTCCGATAAAAAAGTGAATCTTCAGTTTCTCAACCGATCATGAAATTTGATACTAAAATCCACTAATCTGCAAGAGTTTTTCATTTGCAAGTCGATTCATGGCCAAATTATAGTTCAAAATTAACATGTTTAACAGCAACATGTTACACTGAACAGCTGAGCTGCCATAACAGTGTTGCCAACGTAAAAGATGCTAAAACAAACTCTTTGTGCAAAATTCTAAAGGGGTATAATATATTCATAAAATACGGACATAATATCCTATTTTTAAGGATAGTAGAGGGGATGGATTCTGGTACACAGAAGAGCTTTCCGCTATAAAATTTATATAAAATTTTAAAGCTTTCAAAAAATAGGTATCGCATACATGAGGTAGCATTTAAATATATCCTCTCTACGAGTCAGCCATTCCGGGAAGCGGCCGTTAAGGAACATTTAGTCCGAAAGATAGTTTAGTGATTTATTACGATTGTTTGCAAAAGGCAGCTCGGCGTTGTTAAGGACTTCTGAAATATTGAATGAACTAATTTAACTTTTCTTCTATTTGCAGTTTATTCGTGTTAAAAATTCTAAAATAATTTTCTGTCATTTTCTTACTTTCCTTATAATATTTTAGCGTAAACGAAATACTGGGGAATGAATACTTGGCAATAACGTCCCAACAAAGATGATTCCGTCCCTGCTGATGTACACAACAAAAACGAAAGAAATGATTGCAAATACTGTTTCCACAAAAAGCCTTTCCGCAATTGCCGGACATACTGAATAGCCATTATTTCTAGTTAAATGATTAACAATATTAAAAGTTACCGAATTAAGCAAAGAGCTCGAATAATAACTCCTCTTTCCACTTTCTTACTTTATTATTTCACATAGGCTGGCCTTTTTTTAACTCTAAAAAAAGCCCTTCAAAACTTCTTAAATAACTCAAAGAATTTTACATCATTTCACAAAATCTGGCCTTTTTCTAAGCCTATTTTGTAAAACAGCTGATAACAGTTGCGCAAAAACAATAATTTTAAGTGCTGACATGTGATTTTAATGAGCGGTCGGCCACATTCTTAATAACATTATAATTAATTTAATATATTATTATTATTCATTTTATTGGGCTACTTTTATTTTCTAAGTAAATAACTTTAAATTGAATTGGGAAAATCAGCACAAACTATAAGTAAATTTATCCTGTTTATTCATCCGATAAAACCGTCCACTTAATGCTTAATAAGGACCATCATAATGTCTATTCATAATGACATTCAAATACAAGTGCAATATATATTTGCATTATATATAAAACATTTCCTTCAAAACTTCTTAAATAACTCAAAAACTTTTATATTTTAGGAGCTCCATGTTTATAAATTTGTGGAGTTGCATTTCTATGTTTCAAAACATTTTCTGCGAGCATAAAATTAACTTTAAAAAAATTGTTCTCAAATAAGATATTAAATTTTCTTTAAGCAGAATTTTCCTGTTACTGCTTTCCTACTTTCAAGGTGGTGCACAAGTTTTTTCTTTCACTTAAATCTTAAGTCGCTATAGACTCAAGTGTCTTAACATATTTTATTTTATTTTTTTATATGTACAAGTATAGGTATATATACATACATACATACGAGTACTTATGTAAAGCAAAGTTTAAAGGACTCTATTAAAAATAAGTAAAGAAGTTCTTCAAACCAAGAACTAAAGAAAAAATTACTTACGACGTGTACTATTTATAAGCACTAAAGAGTTTATTATCCCTGTCGTTGGAGCAGCTACGACTTTCTTAAGGTGTCTTTGTTCAGTGATATTGACACTTCATTTGCAGTCCTTCATACGGAGTTTGTAAATTATGAAGATTTGAAAATCACTGCAGGCAAATTATCATTAAACGGAATGGTTTTGGCCACATTTCCACCTAAGAAAGATTGTAGAATATTATATATAAGATACTCCCACAACACCGAGTTGGACAGCTCTTAGAGAAAGTTTCTTGGGAACATAAAACAATTAATATGTTTTAATTAACAAAACAGAAAAAAAGAAGTAATTAATTAATATAAGCAGAAGTATTTTAACAAAGAAACAAAAAATTCAACACATTTTCATGTTGGAAGAAAACCACTTAAAAGTTAAAAACGCTTTTAGGCGTTCTTTGTTTGCTTTTTCCTTTTTATCCACACGTTTTGGGAGGGTTGGCTTTGAGGAAAAGGAAAGCATTTATTCAAAGAGCACAAAGCACAACAGATATAATTTGTATTCTTATTATACTTTCATAACAATCTTATGTGTTTGTATGTGTGTGTTCTAATACTAGTTTGTTTTAAAACATCATTCGCATGTTTATTTGATTACATATTCTGGTATACAAAAGCAAGCAGAGTTTGAAATTGTATTAGCAGAAGTATTTCCCCGTCAAATCAATAAATCAGAAATAAATTAATTAAGTCAATTCACAATAGAATAATAGCAGTGGTGAGTTGCCACATGGAATTGTTCCAACAGTCAACATTCTCTGATTGTGATTGAAGCAAAGAGAAAGTGTTGTCATATTAACTTGTACATCTCTGTTGCGACAAATGGGCTGGAAAAATATTTAATTTACATTAAAATAAGTCACTCAAATCGCGAAAATTATGGGAATGAGTGGTACGGTAACAAACTATTGTTCTCATTCCCGATCAATCGGTATTGTGAATAATTTGGACATAGAAGTCGTATTGTGAATTGTTTGGCAGTATTTTTTGCTATTGTGATTTATTTGACAGTGCTTTAAAAACGAAAACTTAGCAAATTTTGTGTTAAAATACAAAAAACAGATTTTGTACAAAAATTAGAATAATAAATTTTATCTGAGTTTTTGGTGCTGGAAGGAGAGACGCTTTATAAAGATATTGCAGAGATGAATCAGATCCGCTAACGTTAACGTAGCCAAAGTAAATATATTACGGATGATAGTGCGCTTGTCCCTAAATAAAATGTCATTAACAGATTATAGGAATATCAAATATTGAATAAAGACCAACTCTGCTAATTGAACGTGTTGGAAGAAAATTTGCCACCAACCGATTTGTTTTCTCTTAACATTTAAGCTCCTTTAATAAAATATTCAAAAGTTAATACCGTACTTTTCTACCCGAAAAATAATATAAAACTTATATATTTCCTTCTCAATCCCCTATACATTTGCTGTGAATTTATTTAGTAGTACAACTGAAGGGAATAAATATTAGTGATGCCATATTTTTTGTTTGTGAATTTGCTGTCAAAGACTTTGTCATGGGATATATTCACGATAACAGATCAGGAAACTTGGGAGTTTTTTCATACGAATAGTTGTTCGCGATAAGGGTTAATAATTTAATAATTTTTATTTTCATGTTTCGCTTCTTTTTTGTTTGTAGTATTAATATCATTATATTATTTTAATATCACTGTATAGTTTGTGCATTCCACAGGATCAAAAATATTCATATTAATATTTTAAAAATATTAATATTTCTATTAATATCTCAGCGCGTTTGTAGGAAAAAAAATCTAATTTTGATTCCGCAAACTCCGATTTTCGGTATCTAGATTTTCTTTTTCATTTGGACGCACTTGTGTTGTTTTCTTTTGCAAAAAATTTTTTCTTAAATTTTTTAACCACAACATTTTGTCATTTAAAAATAAAGAATTTAAAAACTTTTTTAAACTGCCACTTTTTACAAAAGAAGTGAAAAAATTTAAAATTTTTATAAATAGTGCAAATGACAGTCAATTATAGGAAATTTTAAACTAATAATTTTAATATTTTATAAACTGAATTTATTTGGAACACCACACAGCGATCACCTCGAGAGTTTCTAATAAATTAAAGAAAAGTTATTTTTTCTTTAATCTATTATAAACTCTCGAGTATTTTCGAGAACTGTAATAAGTCGTGGTTCATACACTACAACTCTTGCTTCTGAATTTCTTTTCAATTCTCAATGTTCCCACGGAAAAGTCTGTTTCAACAAATTTTTTATTTTCCTCTGTTTCCAAATTCTTGTATTTTTGACTGCTGGTTTTATTTAGTTTGAGGAAAACAGAATTTATTGTTAGTCCACAGTGAAATATATATTTATGGGATATAATTGAAGTTCGCAATTTTTCACAGCATCGAGAACAATGAAAAGAAATGTCATATAATAACCTGCAGCTAACTTCGGGTTTATAATTACAAATGGCAAAACAAACTGAGCTTCAGAGTATAAGACCACGCTTGTTCCCTCTCTGCACACAAAAGACGAGCAGCAAAAGTTGATGTATGAACCGGTAGTAGCCAACTACGTTTTATTACGAGTAGTTCACTACCTGTTCTCGCATCTAAATTATCTAGAACACCAATTTTTACAAACAGCAACATTCTGACCATCGTCGTTTTCGAAGACATACGGGCCAATGACTCCGCCAGCCCATAAAGCGCACCAAACAGTAATTTTCTGTGGATGTAATGGTGTTTCGACAACAGCTTGTGGATTCTCGTGACTCCAAATGCGACAATTCTGTTTATTTACGTACCCATTGAACCAAAAATGGGCTTCATCGGAAGATAAAATTTTGAATGGACGAAGCGCACGATAAGTTTGACGAACACAACCATTATTTTGATTAAAATAGTGCGTTGCTCTGGTGTAAGTCGATCCATAATGAAATGTCAAAGCAGCTATCAGCTGTTAAATGGGTGGTCAAATAAAGCAGTGATGCCAACTCAAAGTTGTATCACTCTATAAAAAACATCCTATATGAAAATTGTTATCACTTTCAACTCAGCCAATTATACAAAGTCATAAACATAATGAAAGTGTAGCAGCTTTCGCAGGAATAACTATTTTTCTTTGATCCCTGTTTAAGTTCAGAGTTAAATTGATATTAATTTTCCGTTGTTCCTTGAAATATTTATAATGACTTTGTGAATTTAATATTACAAATCTTATCCTATAAAACCTAATTGAATTTAAGATTAATAAAAATAATTCCTAGAATTCAACGATAAATACAAACTCAAGATATCTAAACATAAACTACAACAACAGCAGCAAAATCATGGCAAATGTCTAGCAAATTTATTGTCAATGTCTAAACAATTTGTTGTTAAAACTACATATTTTTATTATTATTAAATGAAATAAACTTTACTATTTCTAATAATTGCATGTTTAATATTAAATAAAATATATCACACACACACACATAGATATTTGTGCATGTGTTTGACGGTAATAAGCAGGGCAACCAAATTTATGATATATCATATTTTTTTCTGCATGTCTTACAAACAGTTATTTATCCGTTTCAGATATTTTTAGGAATTTTGGCATCGATTTTTTAGAGCATATTTTGGCATATTTTGCCCTTAAGGGCATATGTTGGCATATTTTACTTTTAAGAGCATATTTTACTTTTGAAAGCAACTTTAAGAGCACATTTTGCTTTTAAAATAGCATTTCTTGCAAAATTTTTGTTATGACTGCATTCCAACTATTTTTAATGTGTACTTGAACAATTTACAACCAGGTGGAGTTCATCTAATCGACTACGGCGAACTGAATTCGCCACTGACATAACCAAAGCGAATTAAATTTTGCAGACTAGTGTAATGTTTATCTTATTCTATTTATGTATATAAACACGTTGGGCCTTAGCTTCTTGGTTGCTTAATATTTAAGTTTTAAACACCAACAATTTTTTAAATCGGTAAAAGAAAAGTTCTTCGAAAATCCGGTAAGCCGCCGCCGGAACTTTCTCCCACCTGAACCAATAACAACCCGTTGGGGTACATGGATTGAGGCTGTAAATTATTATGCTACCAATAACGAAAAAGTTTTGAAAGTTTTAGATAGTTTAACAGATGATGCTCAATCGATTAAAATTGCCAAAGAAGCTTTACGTATATCTAAAACAAAAACAGATTTAGTTTTTATTGCATCGAATTATGGATTTATTGCCAACAATATCAAAAAATTTCAAACTGCTGGTATTTCCCTAACTGAGCAAATAAAAATACTGAACGACACCGTTAAAAAGATCGACAATGTGCCTGACTCCGATTCTAAGCATATTGTTCAAAATAAGTTAAAACGAGTTATGGATAAAAACAAATGCCTTGAAGCAATAAAAAATATTTGTAGTCAGCTGAATGGTTCTAAAGCAAGCCCAACTTCAGAATATGATGTGGGCGAAGTTTTGTCTTTTAAACATGCTCCAATGAATTCAGCGGATATAGAAAGAAGTTTTTCTTTTTATAAAAGTATTTTTAGAAGCAACAGACAGAACTTTCTTTTTGAGAATTTAAGCCAGCACGTCGTAATTTATTGCAATTCCAATATGAATTAAGCTAATATATTTCACAGACTTATACTTGTACAAGTTTGCTTACAAAGTAGTTTTTAATTCGTATTTTATATTACATAAATTAGTATGTACATATGTATTTGTATATGTATATGTATATGTTGTCTTAGACATGTAATATGTTGCTAAAGTAACAAGTTATTTAATGAATTCCCTAACATGTTTATTTGTTATTTTATTTTTCATTATTTTTTAAATAAAATCTTATATTTTTAAGAAAAACAAAACTTTTTAGAGCATATTTTTTACATTTTAAGAGCATTTTTCCTGTTTTTTACAGCATTTTTTATGTGCTCAAAACCCTTTTTTTAAAGCATATTTTTGGTTGCCCTGGTAATAACATTACAAAACTACTTTTTTTACAAGCATGTTTTGATTTTTGTTGTGTTCTTGTGTGTTGTTGCTGTTGTTAGCAGTTGCTGTTATTGCCATTTCCTTTCTACGTCTCTTAAACCACAAACGTAAATTATGACTTGCATGGCCTTTGTCGGCGTTTATGGCCATAAAATTTATAATACGTCTAACAAAAGAACATTTTACTTATTCTATCCATGGAAAAATGAATGTACAGCAGCGTGCACTTGAGATTTCTCAAACAAAGTTTTCTTTCTCTTTATACTTTGTGAAATATTTTAGCGTTTCGCTTTATATTTATATTTATATCAAGATTATTTTTTATTTATTTAAATGTTCTTTAGGGTCGCCTTAGTTTTTCTTCGCCGCCCGCTGCTGTAGTTGTTGTTGCAGCCCACATACAACTTGTTGATTATAAGTCGGCCAATGTTGCCAGTACAAATTTAATTTTTCCACATATTCATATTTATTCGTTGTACTATATCGATTAGTTAAACGCTCTTATCCAACAACTACATGTAAGTTAAATATAGAGTTTTATTGGATGTATAAAAAATTTTCTATTATTATAATTTTACTTGAATCTAATCGGAGCGATAAGATGGAGGCAAGTTCATGCTACACTGTGGAATAATGCAACGATGCAATTATGGCAAATTTTTTACGACCCTTAAGAACGTACAATATCTAACATGATAATAGACCTTAAATATTCCATTTAAAAACTTCCGTAAGATTATTGTCATGGTGAGAGCTCACAACTAACTTCCCTGTATTTGTACATCTACATGAGATCGGTTAAACTGATCCAAACGCACTTAAGTGTATTTCCTAATCTCAATTGTTGTTTTAGTTTGCTGGGAAAAATAAAACCACTAATATAACGTTGCCATTTCCTTACAAAATGGCGTTACAGCCACTTAACCTTCGTACGTGTTATAAAAGTCTACGTTTCACTGGCTTTTAAAATATATTTAGGCTTATCAGAAATGAGAACAATTTTCAACTCTATCCCATGAAAAAATCTCCAAGTTCCTTAACCTTATTATTTCCCATGACAAAGTTTTTTTTTGGAGAGTTCACAAGCTGAGAAAATATGGCATCGCCAAGTTTATTCCCGCGTATTGTTTAACAAATTAAACTTACATTTACTGTCAAAGGGAACTTTTAATTAATTTATAACTCTATTAAATTAAATTTTTATTTAGTCGCAATGCACCTCCGAATTAGTCAACATGAAGCCTCGTTGGGAATTATTTTTCAAGTGCAGCCAGACCACTGATCATTCACTCTCTTTCGAGAGTTTTGCGTCGCACTAGTTAACATCAACACCTCAGACAACTGTACAGGATTATGGTTTTTTTGAAAAAATTTCAGTGGTAAACTACGTTGCCACCTGCTATTTAAAGGCGTAAGTCGTGTAGAGACAGTCACGATAACGGGTCACTACTCCACATCTAAGCCTCGATATTTTGTAAATTTATTTGCCAACTATTTCAAATAAATTTTTAATTTCCAAAAGAAGGGAGGAAACATATTTAAGGAAGTTTTTGGTAAATTTAATATTAAAGGAAGCAAATATTTATGACACTTATCGAGGTGTGTCAAGTTAAATTTCGAAATTTATAACCCTAGACACAAACCAAACACGTTAGCAGAGCACTGTTAAGCATGAAAAATCTGAGTGCATGTGTTCCAAATGGAATAATAGCCACATTTTTGGACACACCTCAGAAAAAATCAACAGAACATAAAACTAGGTCCTTAGCTTTGACAATAAATTAATACTTTGGTGTAGCTATGCCGATAAGCTGCGATTTTTTGTGTACAAAGATTTTGAGATTCTAGAGAGGATAAGCCAGGATCCTGGGAAAACGAGAATATATGGGCGACCAAATTTTTTTGAAGCTCTTGTGGTCCACTACTAAGTCCAAAAGTCGAAACCCTTAACATTTGCCTTTTTAATAAAAAAAAATTTGGACTATGATCAAATTGCATATATGGAAACTCTCTAAAGGATGAATTTCTGGAAAACGGGAATATGTGGGCGACTAAATTTTGTTTTGTTTTGAGGCTTGAAATAAATTTTATTATTTTTTATTTTATTTTTTTTTTTTAATTTCATTATTTGTAAGTAGTTATTTAGTGTTAATATATTATAAATAACAATTGCTGTATACAAAAAAGTGCACTATTATTCTCTATGGGTTATTTCTGCCTCACAAAAGGTAGATAAACGCTGTGCCCCTCTTTAATATAAGAGTTTTTTTCAATTTTTGCACATAAATTGTTCTTTTTTACAAAAAGTGTGCCTTCCTTTTTTTTAACATATTTATAAAGCAATAATAAATAATTCACAATAGAAACTATTACTACCAAGCAATTCACAATAGAACTGTTACTCTCAAAACATTCACGATGACGATTTGTTGGGAAGGGAAGCATGAATTTCCTCGCAAACATCTCATTGTCACAAGTCTAAATTCAGGAACGCTCTTCAGAACGCTTCCCGTTCAATTCGCTACAGCCTTTCAAAAATTATAAGCCGATCACATATTTACACAGCCACACACGCGCGAACATACATACAGACATAGCGACTTGCACTCAGAGTTAATCGGAGGAGCTTCCTAGGACTCAAAACGTGGAGATCTGATGAAAACTCGAATTCTTCAAAACGGTGTAAGACCAATAACTTCCTGATTCTTAACAATTTTCAATTTTGTATGTTCGTATCTAATTATTTTTTTGCGTTGTGCTTCTACGCGTATACTTAATATTATCAATAATAGTACTCATACGTCACACTGTACTCGTATAGGGTTTTTGGTGTGGTTCATGTTCTTATCTTTTCATAGTGTGTAAGTACTTTTACACGCCTTCGGAGCACATTAAGCTAAAATATCCAGTTAAAAATAACCTTTTCAAGAAAATCGAAATAAGAAGTTCACAAATAAAATTGCAAAATATAATGACCAATAATGACGAGCCAAAGTTCAAGTGCTATTGCGAAAAAAGCGTGGACGCTTTGTGCCCTATTTTCCATACATCGAGCGCCTGACGCTTTTTTTTTGCACAACAACACTTGCATTTCGGATCATTGTTGGCTTAATCACAAGAATAGTCTGCTTCTTTTTATAACAAAATGAAATAATTTCAAATTGCAAATGTAGTACTGCTGCTCATGGGAGCAATTTTCCGCGCCCTGAACAATTTGCTTAAGTGCCTCAAATTTGGCAACACTGATTCCCGCCTCGTTAATGTTTCCTGGTATGTGTGGTTGTGTAAATGTGTTTGTTGCTTTAACATAAATTTATAAAGTCGAAACAAAAGGAATAAGAATATAAAGAAATATAAAAAGGAAAACAAATTTCAAATGAGGCTTGTCTGCCTTGTGGCTGCAAAACTCAGTATGTGTGTGTGTGTGTGTAGTTTGTTAGGAGACAGTGGGATGATGCCAAATGTGACCCAGACTATTTTTTATTTGATTTTCTTAGGTAATAAAAATTTATTTAAAAAAAAACTGTCTACCTTATAAAAACAAATTCTAAAAATCGTTTTTCTGTTTCCTATATAATTATTAGACAGTTGATAAATATATCGCATCCTTAGCGAAGATTTACCGTGACATTTTAAAAATGGTGGAACTTTGACCAGCGGTCTATCCTAATTTTTATTAATATTTATTTTGATAAAGACACAATTCCTAATCAAAATATTGTTACATATTTTCCTTTGCAGCTGACCCATTGTGCAATAGTTTGTAAATGCACAGACTGACAAGAATTTTGTTTTTCTTTTTTTCATGAAAATATTATGTACATTTTTATTAATGCAACTCGATAGAAAAAAGTTCTGCGTTTGTTTAAACGTTGATGAATGAAATGTTTCAAGCAACTTGTTTTGTTGGCGGTGGTTGCATGAGTGGGTGTTGAGGAAGGCTGTTTGCCAGATTTACAACGTACTGAAAGAGCTTCCGTTAAATGTTGTTCAGCAGCAAAGTGAAACGTAACAAAAATAAGTGAACACATTTATTTAGTCGTAAACATTAAGCCACTTTTGATACAAAAGGAGTGCAGAGATTTGCAAAATAATACGTTTTGCCTCTAAACGATGAAGTTTTGTATTAAATGATAACGATTTTTAATTTAATAAAAATATTGTGTTTGTTGATTACACAAAGTTCAATTATCATTATGAAATTTTTGCGGCCTCATGCATTTTATTACATCTTAAATAATAAAAATTTGTTGATACCATGACATCATAGCGTATGACAGTTTTTAATAAAGTTTCATAATATTAAAACTCATACGTCACGTGTGGCTCTTTTAACACCACGTAACAAACTAAAATCATGTTGTCAAAAGTCCTGCGTTATTATTTTGACTTTCAATATTGTTTAAATTCGTATAAATGGTTGGTAAGTTGTTCATGTATTTTAGTTGACTGCATTTTAATATTATAAAATGTCATATGATAGTAACGACACCATTTCCATTACAATGTTACCGAAGATATCGATATTTTCCAAATATGTATAGAACCTGGCAAAAGTTGGCACCATTATTTATATAACTGAGAGTGAAAAAAAGGGAAGAGCCGGTATGGAATAAAGAAATTGGCAATTATTTTCGTTCTAACGACTTCCCCGTATAATACAATTTGTTATTCTTTGTAATGTGGCAACACTAGGACAACAGGAATTTCTACTTTTAGGCGTTAAACACAATAACGACAGCAGGCTACAGACTACAATTTGTCAAAAATAGAATACATGTGCGTATATGAGAATGATTATTTTTACTACTACAGACAACACGGCTACTGGTTGTTGTCCCTGCTGTTTTTGTGGTTGTAGTCAAATTAAACTAATTTCTATTTTGGTGAGCGACTATGAGCAGATGCAGTGTTGCCAATATAATATAAATAAATTCAATTATTGTAAACTTGAAAATATGCTGTTTCATTATGCAAACAGAAACAACAAACTATACTTCCAAGCTAATGAAATGATTTCTTGTCATATATTATAGACTTTAAATATATTTTATTGTAATAAAACTATTTAAGAGTATTAAATATATGAAAGCGGCTACATTGGCATAAAAGAGAACTCTACTATAAACAACAAAACATGGTTACTGATTTAGTGGTGTCGTTTTAAAAACAATTAAGTAGCTGGCTACGAGGCGACGATTGTAGCCAACGGCTTTTGTAGTCGGCGTTCGTGTAGCCTGCAGTCATTATTGTGTTTAATGCTTAACACTCTTTTTCAGTGTGTGTACTTGAAATCCGCAAACTTGAACAACGTTGCCATCTTATAAATTTCAAAAAGCGCTGAAACAAATTTTTAATTTAAAATTTTTAATTTTATTCATGCTTAAACTTTTAATAAAGCAAAATACAACAATTTTGAGCTATTGAATGTCGTATAATAGAAAAATTGCAGTTATGAAAATATAACAACTTGGAAATATTTCGTGATTATTAATTTTTTTTTTTTTTTTTAGTAGGACCAGCACTCAGGGGACAACCCCTACATATGCAGTGCATTGCGCTGGAACTGGGACAGATTAGAAGATAGAAAGGAGGACAGTTAGGAGGACAGATTAGAAGATAGAAAGGTTTTTGTAACTGTTTTTACTTTTATTACTTCGTCGGTGAATTTTTTGCTACGACGAAGGAGGGTGCTGCTGTATCCTGCTCTTTTTTTTTAGTACATGACGGTGTTAATTGCTGTCGGTAATGTTCAGCGACCAGTGCTATGCCTTCGTCATTGAGACCAGCCGACAACAACTAACACAATCCTGCACTAATACAGATCAGAAATATTCGGCACCATATTGATGGCTGAGTGTGCAGTCGAACTGGGGACCCCAGGCATCGCAGTCTTGTGTCTTACTATGTCAGCCAACAGCGCCCTATCAGGCTAAAAGTGTTTTCTCACTGACATAGTTTTAATAAACTGATTACAAACTGATTTTTCTAAAACCAACTTAAAACCAATTTGAATTGCTTTTAAGTAGGTTTTATAAAACGCAACTTTATGATCGCTGGCTACCGAGCGCCGAGTGTGAAGTAATTAAAAATAGCTAGAGCCCGTTCGGAAATAGCCAAGTTGGCATCACTGATCAATTACCACTGTCGATATCGAACGAAATTTCAGTATAATTTAAATGAAAATTTCGATCTATATCGAATGCCGTGATATGCCTCCTGAAATTTGTTTATATCCTAAAGAAAATAGTGATTCTTTCAATCGTAACACAACATGCATTTCTATTGGAAACAGTGTTGCATTAATTAAAACACATATTGTTTTGTATTAATTCACATACAAGGCAACATATTTAGTTGCAATTTAACATGATTAAAATGTCAAAGCAACTGCAAACATAATGATGTCACTTTATCAACTTTATTAATATTTTATTTTGAAGGCTTTCATACGAGTGCTACGAAGCTTTATTAACTTACCTAAATGTCAGAATGTCTATTTTAATTAAATTTTGTCTCTTTATACAGATTTTAATAGAGCAACATGGTTTTTACCTGCAAAGAAAGCAAAAAAAATGTAATTGTTAATAATAAAGTTAAATTTATGTATAAAATACTATATTTTAATTAATTAAGTGCTGGTGGTAATTTGCACAACGAAATGATAGCAACACAATTGAATTTTCATGGGCACAGTGAAGTGGTAACACGATGGTATCAGTGGAGAAGTCAAGTTGCCGGTGTAGGCATTATGCCAAACTCCAGTAACAGATGCTGAGATTAAATAAGAATAAGTTCTTTTTTTTTGCTATCCCAGGATATAATTAAGTCCACACAAAATAATATTTTCAGTACAAAAATAACTGATCAGCTGATTTTTTCTCCGAAATTTTATAGCTGATCAGTTAATATTCCCGATTCTTTTATATCCATTTATTAACTATATCTTATTATAGTAACGATAAAACAACGAAACGCATCACAGATTTGCGAGCGTACGAGCAACAATTTGCGCCTTCATACACGCAATGAGGGAGGCTCAAACGCAACGTTAGCTGACAATGTTTTTGCTTGTAAAGGGTGTTTTTTATAGAGTGATACAAGTTTAAATCATAATAAAACATAGTAATATATTTTTGATATCAATGAAACGGTTTTTATTGGATAGAAAATTTTATGACATTAATGTGGCCGCGACGGTTGGCGCGTACAAGGCGAAATCTGGAACACCAATTTTCACAAACCGTAACATTCTGACCATCATCGTTTTTGAAGACCCATAAAGCGCACCTAACAGTAATTTTCTATGGATGTAATGGTGTTTCGACAAAAGCTTGTGGATTCTCCGCACTCCAAATGCAACAATTTCGCTTATTTACGCACCCCTTCAACCAAAAATGGGCTTCATCGGAAAATAAAATTTTGAATGGGCAAAGTGCAAGATAAGTTTGACTAACAGAACTATTACTTTGATTAAAAATTTCCACAATTTGCAAGCGTTGCTCTGGTGTAAGTCGATCCATAATGAAACTAAACAAAACGCAACTATCAGCTGTTAAATGGGTGGTCAAATAAAGCAGTGATGCCAACTCAAGGTTGTATCACTCTATAAAAAACACCCTATATTTGTTGATAGTGAACACATACAAACTTTAATATATTAAATTCAAAATATAATATACATATTTTAAAACTGCCTGCTGCATTCACTTCGAGCCTTTGCCACGGTTGCCACTCTAAATTTTTCTTCGGGACCAAAATCCATAAAAAAAAAGAAACAAAATAAAAAAAAAGAAATAATTTTTTCAATTTTATTTGCATACCAGCATAATACAATACTTTTTACACTGAAGTCAAATTGTCAATTTCTGACTTGTAAGTCCCCGTCCACACTTGCAATTTTGTTGCGTGCAATTCTGCTTTGAAATTGCTTTACTGTCCACATTAGAAAAATCTGGCATTGCAATTCTTGTATATCTTATGCCTTCTTTTCTGTTCTTCTTATTATATTTTCTTTAAGTTGAATAGTGAGAATTGCAAAGCAAAAGAGAATTGCCGAGAACATAAATCTCTGTACCCCTCCCCAAGCTTCTCACCGCTCTCACCTAAAACATTCAAGAATTGCTGAAACAAAATTGCAAGTGTGGACGGGGACTAAACAAAAGTAACAATCGATCAGTGTTGCCAATATACCTACTGTGGGTAGGTAATAATCGATTACTTATCAAGTGTTGTAAACGAATCAAATCTTTTACTTTATGTGAAGAGTAATATTTTTCGTAAATGCATTTTTACAGGCATGATAAAACTTTCAAAATTTATTTATATTATAATCGTTAACATAAGAAAAACAAAATGAACCAGCGAAGCAAACGTAAAAAAAACAACCATTTTTTGTGCAATTGTACCACAGTGGCAACTGTGGCTTTTGCTGCAATAGAGTCATAACTCAAAATTTGTTATATATGAAATAGAATGAAAAAATTTCGTATACACCGGTTTTAAGCACACGAGACTAATTCACACAAATAGATCGTTGTGTGTGTGAGTGTATTTGTTTATTTGATTTTTTATTTTTGAGCATGTATTGGTTTTGAGCCGCTTGAAAAATTATGCCAACCAAAAGCCACTCTCCTCACCTAATTCGCCTACAAGTTGCCATTTTACGCCAGTATATTTTGCTTGTATGTTCTGGCCCATTGAGATATTCGAACTATTCCCAAAATATATTCATAAAATATCCACATCAAAATACAGCCATTTCCTTTATTCTACATTCTCAAGTTATCAAATAATCATTTCTAGAAATACTTACAAAAACATGTTTTGGCATGCCCAATCCTTCATGCGATGTTCAAATATTTTTCTTCAAGTTTTCATGAACAAGCGTTCAGCTTTTAAAGGAGTTGTTAATGTCAAGAAGTATGAACGCATCTGTAGTTGGCATGTGTGAATAGAAATTTATTGTGTATTTGTTTTCGTGTTTTTATGCCTCCATCACTTAGCGGTTGACATATTTTGACTTAATGTCAAGAAGCCACTAACGTAAATGTATTTTTAAGTACTATTCAAGCCATCAGTGCGATATAAAACACTAGTATGAAATAAAATAAAATAGAAAAAGTATGTGTTGCATATTTTTAAGCGGCTGTGGTCGACGTATGCAGATGCTATTTCAATATATCATGTATTGCTTCCACCGCTCACTTCACTCCTAAACATATTGTTTATTGTTCATAATTTTTCACTGCACTGCGTAGGGTATGAATCTACTTTTCCACTTGCATGTGAAATATATCAATTTGTCTTGGAGGAAAAAGGTTTAAGTATTCATTTTGTTGAAAGCAATAAAAGTAGCATAACGTTAGGAGGCATTAATAACTTTTATCAGTAGCACGCTTCACTGACATCCGCAAATAGCTGAAGTAGTTAAACAAGAGGTTTTAAAATGTCAACGCAAAAACTAAAGAGTAGTTAAAATAGATATTTAACCAGATTTTGGTACAGTTACAGCAGCACACACTGACTTAAAACCTTTTTTCTTTCAATAATTACAAAGCACTCATCTCTGTTTTTTTCTATTAATTAGGAAAAAGTCATGACATTTTTCTATAAACTCAAATTGGATTTATATCTGCAGTTTTTAAGTCTAATAAAATTTGGTATTAATTGTGACAAAAGTATGGCAGCACACAGAAATGTCACTTCCCCAAAGAACAGCTGATTTATATCCCAGTAAACATATTTATGTAATAACTCAATAGCAAAAGTTTACTCACAGAGAGTATTTTTATTCTAATTATAAGATGATTTTTTTATGCATATAAATTTTGTATTTCTCTGTCAAATAATAAATAAAAGTCATGTTGAGGTTTTTATAAATTGCAGCAGGCAAACCAAATATGAAAAGCACATGATGGCATAAACAAATTATTTTGAATTTAAATAGACTTGTCAAGAGATATTAATTATATTTAAATATGATCTGCATAAAAGAGTTTTGTATTCAACTAGATTCTGGATTCAAAAGCTCTTTAATTTTCAAGTTGAAAATTTGAGATCATTATCCGATTTAATTTTCGTACTTAAAGTAAAACTAATAAAAGTAACTCTATAATGTGAAGCGATCTATTACTTTTTGCACCGTAACTCCCAGGAGCATATAAAGTACAACAACTTGCGCCATTAATAAGAATATTAAAATATTAAAAAAAAATTTATTGAAAATTAATCATCATAAAAGAGAAGTTCGGCAGATGTGTTTATATACAATATCAAGACTAACATGTGGGTCATTCCATACTAAAGCACGAAATTTGAAAAGTCAGTTGATTTCTTTATAAGTTTTTCCACGCATTAAGAGCAGCCGAATCCTAAATATTTACCAATTAATTTTTAAAAGTCTAGGATATATGACATGAATTGAAAATCGCGGAAACACCCATAACGCAAATGTAATTCTCAGAAATTTATAACTCTTTAACTAAATTATCGTAACCAAAAAAAATCTAGCTTGACATTTGAGCCCAAATTCAATTTCTGCTAGAGAACAACAGTCTTTAAATAAATTATTTATTTTCCTAGACCGTAAAAGTGCTTTAAGAAAATAGGATTGAAATATCTTCAGTTTTTTCAGCCAATTTTAAAATCTTATTAATAAAAGATATAATCGATTTCTCACAGTGACTTGCTTGTAATAAATTCTGGTTTTAACGTTAAAACCATCTTTTAAAACGTGATTAAAACCAGCCGAAAACTATTTTAAATTGGTTTTAAGTAAGCTTTATAATACGCAACCTTGTTTTGCCTTAGTTTTTTTTTATACTAGTAAGTTAAGTGCTGCCAAATTATATAATGAAAACATCAGACAACGTTTGAAGAATGCACAAAAAGATTCACCACATCTGCATTTTTCAGCATTTGCATGATTTTATATAAAATAATGTGATTTTAAAAAATTATTCGCCCTGCACAAGTATTTCCATATTTTTAAAACATTAATTTGAAATATATAGAACAATTCATAGCATATTGAAGTGCAAATTTGTTATTTTTTATGCAAACAAAAAACAGCTGCAGCACAGTTTGTCAATTAATTAGGAACATGTCGAGCAAAATACAATAACAGGTACACCTTTTTCTATGGAAGATTTTATTTTTTTTAACAAATTTTATGGGATTGCCTGTGAGTTAAAGCTTAAAAAATTGTCTCTAAATTATTTCGTTTAAGCTGACATCGCTGCAAGACATAAAATATGTTTTGTATCGTTTTAAAATGTTATCAATTGACAACCATAAAAATTTTAATTACAGTTTATTATTACTTAATGTACTCAAATGGAATTTTGAAGTTTATTTTATAAACTTATTCGACTAAATTAGATTTCTTTAAATTTCACATATAATTCTCGTATTCGGGAATATTGTTTCAGAAGACGAATACGAATCGTTAATAACAAAATTTTACATACGCCATTTCGCTTACATGTGTACCGGCAAAATCCGAGAAATATTCTTGTTACCACTTGCAAAATCTAAAATAAAAGCCTGCGATTTTTTCCTCCAAAACAAAAAGTTTCTAAACCACTGTGCAATGAAGCAAACCTTTCAACAACAAACAGAAAACAATATATTTACATATTTTTTTAGCTGCACGGCTTTAATTTTAATTTATGCATTAACATGTTGAAATTAATGATCGTCAGAAAAGTTATTGCCGATATTTCGTTTCAAATTTGCACTGCTTGACAGCGTACCCTAAACAATAAACAGCTTAAATTCACCTAAAGTTCGCTTAACTCACCAGGTGGTAAATAACAAATAAATCCATGTACTTAAACTTGTCCCACTGATTTTTCTTTTGCCTTATAATAAAACTATTTTGCCTTATAATAAAACTATTTTTCAAAGCTGACCTTTAAATAGGTTTTCTTTTATAAAAATAAAAATCGCTCGCCTTATTTCCATTTGTGTGGTTAGAGGTGGAATATCTATGGATGTGCGTTGTTTCCTTAAGTAAAGTCCATTAGTGACGCATAATTTAATTTTTTTTTTGTCCTCTTATTATTGTTACATGGCGTTTTCCTTAACCAGTCCCATTGCTTTTCTTTTCTTTTCAATTTTCTTTTCTTTTAAACTCTTACAAATCATTTGCAAGCAAATAAATCAAATCATCAAAAAAAACCAACATGTAGAAGAGTAGATACATTATTTTTCCCTTCTCTATTATATATTTAAAGAAGAACAAGATATGAGACAAGAATGGTAAGAGAAGGGAATGCAATTTGAAAACAGTATTAAAGCACAATATGGAGGCACTATAAAATAGATGGTAATCCAATTAAGTTACTTTGCTATAAATTGCTTGCATATAAAATTATAGAAACAAACTTTTTAAGTTCACTTGATATTAAATAGATTGATGGCTCGCTACTTTATTCTAACCAACTCACAAAACAAAATTAGTGATATGACGACATATATAAAATCAATGTTTAAAGCAATTAAAAATTAAAATTTGGAGTAAAAAAACAACTAAATTTATATAGATATAAAAGAAAGTAAAACTGGTATATGCTTCAAGGACGCACTGTTACTGTCTTATATACCATTTCCCAACGTGCGTCTGTTATTTTCATGCACCAGAAAATTAATCAGTTGTTCAACCCTTGAATCTCCTTTTGATTTATTTTTTTATTTTAATAGTAATTTAATTCTTTTACAAGTACAAAATATTTTTAAGTGAGAAAAAAAAAAGAAAACAGAAATTAGTTTTAGGTAGTAACTTTTATTTGCCAAAAATTGCTGAAATTTCCCATCCCTTAAACCGTATTTTGGATCGTTGCAACTGTAATTTTTATTTATAATTCCAAACTCAAAAATATTGTTGTACACGAATTACTCATTTGGTTTAATTTACGAACTATATCAGCTTTATGTTCTTTAGGGAATTTCCCGAGTTTATCGTTGTGATTTATGGTGCGAACTCACCAGTGCTATCATTTCTTTGTGATTTATTTTTTATCCACCCATTGATTTTCAAACAACTGCAACTAACTTCACTTGGTTTTTTGCTAGTTTTTTTCTACAAACATGACAACAAAATTTGATTAAAAAAAAACAAGCATTTATTGTATCATAAATTAAAAAAATGAAACAGAGAATCTAAACAATTGTAGTCGAAGAGGTAACTTTTATCATCTTGTTTCAACGCTGTCGGCTGCTATTACACTGCTCAGCTGCCAAATTCTCCTTTGAATAAAACTATGTGGACTACATAGATTTTAATGCGCTAAACGCTAATCCGTTTTCGGTTTCCATCCATCAGGTCCAGATTTTTTATGGGCGTGGCAATTGTTTGCCCCTAAATTAGCCAGATACGTAGACATATTTCACCCTAACTCGAGAACAAGTCATACGATTTTAAAAAGTAAAACATAGTTTTATTTAAAGGAAAGACAAAAAATTATTTTTTGCAGAGCAGTGTTATTTAACATGCGTAACGCAAAATATGAACGTTACAGAAAAGTCGGTGGTGCACTACAGTCATTGGGTGCTCAGCTGTAGATAGAAATATACTTTATACTTAAAACTCTAAATTAAACGTAAAAAGTTGATATTATTTTAAAAAATCAGTTACGTTTCGTTTACTTTGGCAACACTGCAATTAATAATATTCGGTAGCTTCTCTTTTACAATAAAACAATTTTTATATTTATTTTAAAATACCTACAACAAAATTTTACAATATTCTGCTACTGTAATTGATTCAGAAAATATTATAATATTTTTTAAATATAACGATATCAGCCAATAACAGTATTTCAAAATATTTTATTAAATAACTCAGGATTAAATTTAATAAAACACGAATTCAAGTTGTAGGTTGACTCATGGTCTTCCTCAACTTTGCAGTAAAAGTGCTTTAAATTGCAACAAAAAAAATACTCTGGGGAATATAAAAATATTCTTCTTTAATTGTAAGTAATTGTAACGAAGTATTTCTTGCTATTTTATATTTATTTCTGATCGAAAAGCGTTTTTAATTCACAAAGACATGACCAGTATTCTAAACCACAAGGGAAAGTTAACAGCAGTTTTATATAATTAATTTGCACAGCATAATAACAGTTTTCGAAGGCCGCTACACTTTCATCACCAGTCCTCATGTGTATATTTGTTTATAACCACAGTTTCTATTTTTTTATGAAATAAAATATGAGAACTGTGTCAAGTCCCCGTGTTGCCGTTTAATTATTTTCTTGATGTCCTATTTTTTTAAATTTTTTGTTCCATGTTTTTTAAGCCAAACGTTTTTAGTTTGAATTTTATTGAGTACATTTCACCGTTTTGCTCTTTTATTGGGTTAGCAAAAGCCATAGCTCTAGTGTTTTTTTATACGCAAGATATGTACTGACAGCTGTCAATGTCAAACTGCGTTTTAGACATTTCTCTTCACTAACGTTTGGCAAGTATCAATTGTGGGGTTTTACTATGACTAGAACGCTTCGCTAATTTAACGGCCAACATAAAAAATGGAGTTGCCGTTATTGTCAAGTGTGAGCACCATCGGTCCATTAATAAGATTCTAAAGAGACGATGCAACTTGTAGCCGCGCAGCATGTTAACAATCTAATTATAGCAAAAACAATTTGGTGACGAGTTTCCAGAGATGAGCCTGTTCACTGGCACCTTCATTCCTACGATTTAACGCCTCTGGGTTATGGTTATGCATTTACCTGTTTAGTTTGGCATCGTGTTTGAAAACTTTTCAAATATCTGCTTATAAAATACCAGCAAATCGTTTAGTTTAAAACTACCTACACAAAAATATTTTTAAAGAGTCAAATGCTTTGCATAACATGGCGTTCAGATATGAACCTAAATTTAGTTTTTCACAACAGATGCCATGATTGAGCTAAACTATCCATATAAAGTGTCAATTTAGTTATTGTTCAATGAATATGAAATTCAGATAAACTGAAATAGCAACACTGCCCCAGGAGTGTGTTTACGGAATAAAACACAATTCACTAAATAAAGTTTGTTGACATTTGCCAACTGTACTGTCAACAAAGTAAATAAAAAAATTAAATAAAATAAAACCGTATGAAACTTTATTTATAACAAAACCATTTGCTTTTAATATCAACAGGTGCTAAAACGAAAAAAGTGGGATGTAAGCCACACCTTCTTAGATGTAAAAAAACATTTTTTATAATTGTCAAACGCTTATTCTTTGTGTTAATCGTTTCAATGGAAATGATTATCTGCTCACCGTATGAGATAAACAATTGCATTGCAATCAGTGATGCCAAGTCTTAGATCTTGAAAAGCACTATCCCCATATAAAAGTAGGGTTAAAAACGGGTTAAATATTTCAAGATTTGAGGGTAAAAATCACTCATTAAATATTTATTATTAGAGCAAAACTATATCAAAAGATCTTAAAAATTTTTATTTTAGATAAATTAATTTTATTTTACAGCCGCGTGGTCATAATACAGCTTACAAGCCAACATAAGTCAGTACTCGAAAACTACATCATCGCTTATCACTTGAGAATCGTTTGATTTGGAAATAAAAATAAAAGCGTTTAAGCTCAAAAACCTCAAAAGCTTGAAATGGCACAAAAATGAAGTTAAGAAAGCTACGCGGTTGATATTAGCGAGAAGTTAAGGGGATGACCTTTAGGTCAATCGTATTCCATATTTTTTAATGTTTTATTGCCAAATGCCTTCAAGGCGTCTTTTGTTGGTTTAAGAAACCTTTTGAGTACTGAATAATTTTCTCAAGCTTTCCTAAGTTTTCTTGTCCATCTCAATAAAGGACACCAATAGTTAAAAAGCTTCAGCAAAATATTTATGAAATATTTTTGAGCATCTCTTGTGTGGAATTAAACAGAAAAAATTTACTATATTAATATTTATATAGGCTAAATTGTCCTAACTTAGTTAAAATCTCAGAAAGACATGATGATAAATATTCCTAGGCACAAAGGAAGTCAACATCAGTTTTATTCAACTTACACAGCAGAGCAGAACAGCTGTTTTCGAAAGTCGCTACACTTTCATCTTCAGTGCTCATGTGTATATTGTGTTTATCACCACTGTTTAGGTGTCTTAGTTGAATGTGATAACAGTTTTCTATTTACACAAATTTTATTGTGAAAAACAATCCGAGAACTGTATCAACCTGATGTTAACACTTGTGTGTTATAATACCTGTGTTACCATTTGATTATTTTCTTCATGTCCCATTTTTCTGAATTTTTTGTTCCATTATACATTAAGTCAAACTTTTTTGGTTTGAATTTTATACTTAAGTATATGTGAACGTTTTTCCAATTTTCATTGGTAGCTCAAGCCAAAGCTTAAAAATTTACACCAAGTGAACTCGCTAGTAAAAAAACTGCAAAAATCATTATACGTTGACAACAACAATTTATACACCAACAGTTGACTGAAACATTAATATAAGAACTTCTCATGTAAAATTTTAGTTGAAAACATTTGCTGAATAGTCCATATTTCTACTGATTATTACCACCATCAAAAGTGGAAAAAATTTTTAAATGATGAGATAGCATAGGGACCTCAAAATCAGTACTGATCCGTTCTACTGGTTTGATAATGACTCGAAATATTCCCCTCTTAGTACAATTAGAATTTAAAGAAATAAAAAACAATATTGCAGATAGCAGATTTCAAATTAAGAGCAATTCATACCATCTTGAAGTCTAACCATGATAAGAAAATCATCAAAAGTTCAATTAATGTGAATTCAATTTCTTCCATAAGCGTTTGCGAAAGATATTCCCACCCAATATGTAAATAGACGAAATTTGTAAAAACAAATAGCAGACATATCTAACAAACAATAACAAAATTTTAATTTTTAGGAAAAAGCACTATTATAAATTATAAAAAGCACTGTAAATGCCCGTTTTGGGAGAAGGAATATTTAACCATATTTCGAATACAGTGGCAACGCTGATTTGTTGCAATTTTTCTCATTTACCAAATTAAATACTTGGGATCACTGTAAGTTGCAGTTATTTCTCAGCAAGAGTGAACAAGTAAATAAATAAAGTTGCCACACGCAAAGAATAGGTCAGTGAAAAACGGGATTAATAAATGGAACATATTTGGTTAGAGTAAACAATATTATTTTTGATTAGATCGAAATGGCTCAGTATGCGTATAATCTTTTAATATATTTCACGTTTTATTGTAATTTCTAACTAACAATCATATAAAAATGTATTTAATTTTGCGTTTCAGCTCTATAAACTCGTTTCATATAAATTGCATAAACCAAAGCTGGTATTATGTGATAATCTTTTCTATGAAATTCAAATTTAAACAAACAATCAAAGTCCTTAGATTTAACGCACACACAAAGTCACTTGTACTAACGACGTATAGCCATTTCTTTACAAATAAAGTTGTGCTAAATTTTTATATTTAAAAATTTTGTACATTTAATAAATATACACATGCATTGCGCACTTATATATGTATGTGAGTACGAGTATGCATATATTTTGTTTTTATCAGGAACAAACAAGGAAGACCTTCACAATTTCTTTTTATTTATTGTATACCAAAAGACAAAATTAATATCTTATCTTTGAACAGTAAATTCTCATACAATACACATTCCAATTGTGTGATCTTGAGAGAAATGCCCAAAACAAAATAATTTTCTTTTTTATTTTTTGGCATAAATGCAAATATATAAATTTATATTTACCAACATACATACTCGTACATGTACATACATAATTATGGATGTATTTGCGTTTATTTTTAAGATATTTTAATATGACGATTTTTTTATATAAAATATTTTCATTTATTATGTGGGAAAATTTAAATTAAAAATACACAAGAAATGTGTCGACAACAACGTCACTTACATATAAAGCTTTAAACACAATAAAGACAGCAGACTACACGAACACCGACTACACAAGCCGTTGACTAAAATCGTCGCCTCGTAGTCAGCTACTTAATTATTTTTAAAACGACACCACGACATGTTGTTGTTTGTAGTAGAATTCTCTTCATACGCCAGTGTACCCGCTTTCATATATTTAATACTCTTAAATAGTGTTATTCCAATAAAATATATCTAAAGTCACAAATATATGACAAGAAATCATTTCATTAGCTTGGAAATATAATTTGTTGTTTCTTTTTGTGTAACAAAACAATATATTTTCAAGTTTACAATTATTGAATTTATTTATGTTATACTGGCAACACTGCATCTACTCATTGTCGCTCACCAACATAGAAATTAGTTTAATTTGACTACAACCACAAAAACAGCAGGGACACCAACCAGTAGTTATGTTGTCTGTAGTAGTAAAAATAATCATTCTCATGTACGCTCATGTATTCTATTTTTGACAAGTTGTAGTCTGTAGTCTGCTGTCGTTATTGTGTTTAATGCCTAACATTATTAATATTTAATGGATTTTTATAAAGATTTTATAATTTGAGCGCTTGAAAAATTTACGTGAATAATATTTGATAGGATATTAAATATATATTTTTCTTCTGAATTTCTGCAATTAAAAGTTGTTTGTTTTGTTTTTTAGGACATTTTCCAGTTGTAAAAGTTCATGTACTTTTCACAACATTAATTGAAATAACCAATTGAAATTAGTTAAGGAACTTTCGTTATAAATTCTTATTTCATTTTTGCTAATTTAATTGTAATTTTAACCAAGAAATAAAATTAACTATTTCTCTGGGTGCTGGTGGCTGCAGCAGTTAACAGACTACGTAACATAAACATCCCGAGTTGGACTCTGCACTCAGTCCAGCATGTGGTATGGACTTTTTCTGATCTGTATACATGCGTGGTTGTGTTAATTATATTTAATATAAAATATATTCTACTATAAAAAATTTTAGTTGACAATTACAATTATTAACAAACTACTTTCAGCAGTTTCACCACAAAAAATTGTACCGTTACTATGTTTTCTGTAAATTATTATTTTACAACTACACGTTGTTTTTTTTACTATTTTTGTTAAATGGCACAATTTCAACCAACAAAATTGGTTAGACCTAACCATTATATTTTTATTTATTCTATTTAAAATAAATAAATTCTTAGCCCGCTGTAAACAATTCGCAATTTACAAAATATCAAAAATCTGGTTTTTATTTATTATAAATTTTACATTTTAATTATTATTCTTTAATAATAAAATGCTTTCTTTTAAAAATTTCACGACTTTTTCTAGGTTTTAGTGCTTTTTAAAATTTGTATGTTGACAACGCTGCTGGCAACTTTGCTAAAACTCAACATTTTGTTTACTCCCCATTGAGTAGCGATTATTTCTTAGTGTTACCAACTTCATTAAAACTCATCGCTTATAAGTTATAACAAAACAAGGCCAAGTGCTTACTTTTGAACTTATCAATTGATTTAAGAAGAGTTATGGAGTTCAATTTTTAAGTTTTCCGAGAAAAGTATATTTTTACACATTTTACGAGCAAATTAAGAGTTTATGACTTTTTTAATATGATGTTAAGAAAAGAATATCAAGGAAATTATTGTGAATGAAGATAAAACAATAATGGCGCGATGCGAAATTCAAATGGCACTATTTTATGATCAGCCATAGAATAGTTCCATAGCGAAGGAATTAATATGGTGGAATAACAAGGATTTTCTTTATAACTTCTCTTCGAAAAACAAACTCTGCTGGATTATTTATGAAGAAATATTGCGTGACCATAATTTATATCACATGTAAAATGTTATAAAAACCTTCGTTAGCTGTTATTTGCAGCAACAAACGATTAAGGCATTAAACACAACAACGACAGCAGACTACAGACTACAAGTTGTAAAATATAAGAATGCATGTGCGTATATACGAATGATTATGTTTACTACTACAGACAACACGGCTACGGGTTGTTGTCCATGCTGTTTTTGTGGCTGCAGCCAAATTAAACTAATTTCTATTTTGGTGAGCGACAATGAGTAGATGCAGTGTTGCCAGTATAATATACAGTCAAATCCCGATAATTCGTACCCCGATATTTCGTAATTCCCGATAATTCGTAATAAACAGTCGGTCCCTCGAAAAAATCTCGTTAATTCGTAAAATTTCTATACATTTTGGTCCCCTCGCTAATTCGTAATTTTTTCAAATATGTAAAACCTTCTTTACCTCTTATAAATCGTAATATTTTTCTTACCACCACTTATAATTCGTAATAAAAAGCAATAGAAACATGGAAAGAATGATTTTTTTGTTTGTGCCTGTGTTTATTTTCTTAAGATAAGTTTGTTACATGAATAACAAAGAAAAATGTCAAAGCGCACGCGCAAAACTCTGTCGGTCTTACGAAAACAACAAATTTTTGCTGGCATTGACAATGGAGAGAAAAAAATTGACGTTGCTAAGCGATTTAAAATTTCTCCATTAGCTCTTACTTCAATCCTTCAAAAAAGAGAATTTATTTAGCAGTAAGCTAAAGCGGGAAAAACTACCGGAATATCCAGAGCTTGAAAAGTCTTTAGTTTTATGGTTTACACAATGCCGGCAATCTAACATTCCGATTAGTGGCCCATTACTATCGGAAAAAAAGTTATAAAAAGCCATTATATGCAAAAAAGTTAAAAATGTATCGTTTTAGTAAATAAACTGAAAAACCCCGTTAATTCCCATTCATTTTATTTTAACCTCGTTAAATCGAAACCCCGCTACATCGAAAACCCCTATAATTTGTAAGAAATGGTCGGTCCCTTGCGATTACGAATTATCGGGAGGCCACTGTAAATGAATTCAATTATCGTAACCTTCAAAATATACTGTTTTATTATTAAAAAAAAAAAGAAACAAAAAACTATATTTCCAAGCTAATGAAATGATTTCTTGCCATATATGGTGGACTTTTAATACATTTTATTGGAATAACACTATTTAAGAATATTAAATATAAGAAAGCGGTTACACTGGCGTATGAAGACAACTCTACTACAAACAACAACTCATGGCAATTGATTTGGTGGTGTCGTTTTTAAAATAATGAAGTAGCTGACTACGAGGCGACGATTGTAGCCAACGACTTTTGTGGTCGGTGTTCCTGTAGCCTGCTGTCGTTATTGTGTTCAATGCTTATATTATCAGAAAACTTCGGAATTTTTTTTTTCTGAAAAATTTATACCGATAAAGTAAAAGTTTCATGGGAATAATAAAATTTCTAATTAGTTTTTGTTTATCAGAAAACGTTAGATGTTTTAGAAGAGCGGGGAAAAAATTTTGTTGAAATTTTCTCTTTTATTTGATATAAAGAAAATGCTGAGTACTATAGCTTTAAATTTTGTTTATGTTTTCATATTAAATTTGACTTTTGCCACCCATTTACTAGAATAGTCGTCGCTGTGTACTAGTGAAAAGAAAGTTTTTATTGTTTAAGATATAAAAATAATTAAACTTCAAATTGAATACATTAAACGGAAGTAAACCAACACAAAACCACAAAATAATTAAATTTTATTTAGCTGCAATATACATTTAATTAGATTCTGGTTTAGAAATAATTTCATTATTTATATGAATTTACTTTTCTTTTTATTAACTCGCTTTTCATAAGCTTCACTTACATGTTTGTTTGTTTGTGAGTATCACATTGACTTGGTTTTAATGAATTCCGGTTAAAAACCTGGTTTTAACATACAAAATGTTTGAGTTCAAATCAAGTTAAAATCATTTTTTTAATTGATTTTAAGTGGGTTTTATGAACTGCAAACTTGTCTTTGTCTGTGCTGAGTTGGGTGCTGCCAAGTTGTGTGTTGACAGCATCTGCTACTGTTTGGGGAATGCAAGGAAATACCCACCACATCTGCATTTTTCTCTGAGGATTTGCGAGATATTTATATAAAATGAAATGATTTCCAAACGTTTATTCTCTTTGTTTAATTATTTTCATAAGTTTAAACTATTTCTTTTTATTTTATTCCAATAAAAACGGCTGCAGAGCAGTTTGTGAATTGAGTAACGAAAAGTGCAACAATAAACACGCTTATTTTCATGAGAGATTTTATTTCTTGTGATAAAATTTATTGCACAATTTGTTTGGTGAAACCTGAGTTTACTAAGTCTGCAGTATGAACTCAAAATCACATGCTTGTTTTTTAATGTTAAAACAAAATTTTAACTTTCAGTATGGAACCACAGTCACCCTTATCCTGTTTGCCGTATTCTGATTCGAAATATTGAAATATATGAAAGAAAATAACATTTTTCAATTTCAAAGGCGAATACGCCAAACACGAAACAAGGTTTACATCTTTTCTTTTGTAGTGTGCTGCTAAGCGTATATTTAATATTATTAATAATGTTACTCATACGGCACATTGTACTCGTACAAGGTTGTTGTTGTGGTTCATGTTCTTATCTTCTGAGGATGTGTGAGTCTTTTTACACGCTTTCGAAGCACATTAAACTAAAGAATAAAATAAATAAAATCAGTTGCCAAATATTTGAAAACAGGAAAATCGAATTAAGAAGTTAAGAATATATTTTAAAATAAAATTATTAGAATATATATATATATCATCACGAAACAAAATACGAGTTTTATTGTGATAAAAAAAATCTTGGGTCCTATTTTTTGGCGCTTGATATAAAAAGTCAGAGCATAATTTTAGGCTTATTTTAAGATATTTCAGATTTCATATCCATCTGTTTTAACTATTTTGAAGGCTATGAGTTCATTGAAATAAAAGCCTTAAAAAATAAAATATATTGAATAAATTAAAAATAGTCTAATTGCTGAAAAAAGAAATTATTAATATATAAGAATTTTCGCATTTCATGCATAATTTTATAAGACCTACTTTTTGGCAGCATGCTGTCAACACACAACTTGGCAGCACCCAACTCAGCACAGACAAAACAAGTTTGCAGTTCATAAAACCCACTTAAAATCAATTAAAAAAATGATTTTAACTTGATTTGAACTCAAACATTTTGTATGTTAAAACCAGGTTTTTAACCGGAATTCATTAAAACCAAGTCAATGTGATACTCACAAACAAACAAACATGTAAGTGAAGCTTATGAAAAGCGAGTTAATAAAAAGACGACAAGAATTAAAACCCAAAAAAGCTCTTGCGAAAAACAAAAATATAGAACATTTACTTGATGCAATTATTTTAATAAAAAAAAAACCAGAAAAAACAAAAGCTGCAAGAAAGTATGAAAACGTATAGAGTGAATCGCTAAAAGCGGAACGCACAAGTCAAAAATTATAGCCTTCATTAGCATTTTGAATTTTTTGAAAATAATTTTTGTAATGGCATCGTTTAAAATTAATACTCCGCTATTCCATTTTCTCAAATTGATGCATTTATTTAAAAAAAAAAAACTATATTGTAATCTAAGACGAAATTGTGTATGTGAAATTCGTTTCTTTGCACTGAACGCTTTGACAAACAACGCCTTGTTTTTATGGCAAAAATTCGAAAACAAAACGACAAATATTTAACTGAAATGAATAACAAACAACATAAGAAAGTCGCACCCACCAGTCATCAACACTCTGTAAAAAATGTTTTATAATTTTCATTTATTTTATTTCTTCAAGCAGACCGTGTTTCTTGGATTGAATAGTGCGCTCAAGTGTCAGCTGCAGTAGTTTGTTGCACAAATAAAAAATAAATAAATAATAAAAAAAATGAAAAAATGCAAAACTAAGTTGTTGTCTTGACATACACGTCCATGGGAATGCATAAATTAATGTGGTGTTAATGACGTTCAACGTAAACGTCTTTAGCAGTGAGAGAACAAATAAATAGGGGAATACCAGAATAGGGCAGTCATGCATAGACGCCCGTAACAAAATCGGGGGCGTAGTGCCCATAATAAGAGGCAAATTGCCACCAGACACTCTGTATTTAAAATTTTGTTTTTGCATCCATATAAATTTCACTAACGCAAAGTGATTTATAAAATTACAGCCTTAGTGTCCAAAAAGAATCGTTGAATGAGCATTTTGACATTTAAGTTGATTCTCTAATTTCATCTATTTCAGCTGTAATTTGAAAAAGTAATTTCCTTGAAACAAGTTTCGTTACTATTGCAAATATTTCCAGCCAATTTCCTCCATCATTATCATGGACACACGCACACACTCACTCAACCATCTGCCGCATGTAACAGTGGTTAACAAAGTTATTGTTGTGAAATTTGCTTGAGTTGGTTTAATTCTGATAATTTTTCATTTCTTTTCTTTTGTGCCCATATTCACATCTTTCTGCTATTTAGCATTATTTAACGTTTGGCTTAGACTTTCAAATTGCTTGCAAATAAACTTAACAATGAGTTAAAACAACATGTTGCAATAATTCTGCTGACTTGATATGTCTGCAACAAAATGCAAACTCAACTTATTCACCGCCATCATCATCTTCGTTATGAGAACAATCAAAATGGCAATTCAAACTACACGAATAACAGTAACCGCAATTGTGAAGTAAACCAAACAATGATGACACATTCTGTTGGCAACACCCCCTCTCCCACTCTCCCACTCCCAAACTCCCCAACACTCATTCACACACACACTTGTATTTAATAATATGTAAACGTTTTCTTTCAAGACAAGCGAAAACAAACTTAACCGAGAGGTGGCTTGAGGTTATTTTTGTTGTTGTAAATTGTGAAAGAAACGGACTTTTGCGAAAACTGACACTTTCGTTATTTAAGCATTAATATTCTTATTATTAATATTAATATTAATATTTTATTATTATTTTATTTAATTTAATTTATTTTATTATTATTTTATTTCACTATTATTTTATTTTATTATTTAATTTTTTTTATTATTCCATTATTATTTTATTTTATTATAATTATATTTTATTATTATTGTATTTTATTTTATTTTATTGTTTTTTATTTCATTATTATTTTATTTTTATTATGATTTTATTTTATTATTTTATTTTATTATTTTATTTTATTATTTTATTACTTTATTTTATTATTATATTATTTTATTATTATTTTATTTTATTATTATTTTATTTCATTATTATTGTATTTTATTATTTCATTTTATTATTATTTTATTTTGTTATTTTATTTTATTTTGTTATTATTTTATTTTATTTTATTATTATTTTATTTTATTTTATTATTATTTTGTTTGACTATTATTTTATTTTATTTTATTTTATTATTATTTTATTTTATTATTATTTTATTTAATTATTGTTTTATTTTATTATTATTTTATTTCATTATTATTGTATTTTATTATTTCATTTTATTATTATTTCCTTTTATTATTATTTCATTTTATTATTATTTTATTTTATTATTATTTTATTTTGATTATATTTTACTATGGTTATTTTATTCTTATTTTATTATTATTATTATTTTATTATTGTTTTATTTTATAATTATTTTATTTTAGTATTGTTTTATTTTATTATTATTTTATTATATCCCACTTTCACGACATATTCTTTGTGCCAATATTTCCATGGTCTGAATCACAGCCCTTCAACTACAATTGGCGTTTAAAAAAAAAAGAAAGCAAATGCCTTCATGAAATTTATGGAAAAGCAAAAAATCTAAAAAATATTTTAAAATTTGGTTTTTCCATTTCACACAATTTCTTCATCGAACAAACAGAAATTTGTGTGCTATCAAATTATTTGAAAAGTATATGACAAAACTTATATCTATTAGAAAATAGTTCGACGAAATGCTCTATATATACGAGGTGTGTTCAAAACATAGCAGGTATTTTCGTTCTTTAACAATATTTCTGCATATATTAATAAAAACAACTTTCTTTTTGGCAACACTGTTTAAATATGTTCAGTTTGATTTATAATTTAAATATTTTTACTCTTTAATTCCCCGGTGAATTTTTTGCTACGCGTAAGGATGTAATCTGGCATTTAGTACATGACGGTTTTAATCGTTGTCGGTTAAGTTCAACCACCAGAGCCAAGCCTTTGTCATTGAGACAGGTCGATAACAATTAACACAATCCTGCAATAATGCAAATCAGAATAATTCAATACCATAATTATGACTGAGTACGAAGTAGAACTCGAGATTTGAGGTATTGTAGTCTTATGTTGGTGTAGATTAAAAAACGGACGATAATAAATATATTTCAGATTTGCCCAAAAGGGAAGACCTGGACATGTGATTTCACCAAAACGGTGCCACATGCTACAGCACGCTAAAAATTCCCCAAAAAGGAGGGAGACTACAACCTGTCAGAAACAGAATACATGTGCGTACTGGTTGCTGTCCATGCTATTTTTGTAGTTGTAGTCAAGTTAAGCTAATTTATATTTTGGGTGAGCGGAAATGAGCAGATGCACTGCTGCCAGTATATAAATAAATTATATTATTGAATTATTGAAAAGTTGAAAATATATTCTTTTATTATACCAAAAGAATAAAAAAAAAACTACATTTCCAAGCAAATGATTCCTATCATATTTAGTAGTCTTTATAATATAGTTAATTGGAATAACACTATATAAGTTTAAATATATGAAAACGACTACACTGGTGCATGTAAAGAATTCTACTACAAACAGCAACTCATGGTTATTGATCTGGTTGTGCCATTTTCAAAATAATTCAGCAGTTGACTACACAGCGACAATTGTGTCGCGGCGGCTTTTGCAGTCATTGTAGTCGGTAGCCTGCTGTGGATAATGTGTCTAAAGCTTTATTTATAAAGAAAATAACATAAATAATGCGAATAACGAACATTTGCGTTCTATAAACATGCCTGAAAAATTAATGATTCATTAAACCGGGAAACCACTGTAAATTAAATATTTATTGTCTGATAATTTATTACACATGGCGTCTCAAACACTTGCCATCATTTTGTTTACTATTTACATATATCACACCGATAAATTTAAAAAGCTTTTGAAATTTTATTACTTGAATAAGATGTTTACAATCGCCATTAAGAATATTATCTTAATTCATAAAAGTTTCATAAGTGTTAAAATGTTGTTTTTCTCACCTAAAAGGAACACAATTATGATTGTAAATAAAAGATATACTGTGAGTTAAAGAAGTATACTAAAACACATGCATACATATGTACGCATGTACGTACATATATACACACACTCATACATATGAATATGCAGATAAGATTTAGTATCTTATATATCTTAGTTTTGTCTAGAAATTAATTATTTCAAGTTTGAACAAATAAAAATTTAATTTGGAAAATATGAAGCAGAGCGAATTGGGGGCTGTAAATGTTCCACATATTAGAATTGTCTCACAGAATACAGAAATACATTATAATACTAATAATATTAACACGTGTACATACAATATAAGATTTAGTTTATTAAAGCCTGCCGCCATACACGATATCATTTTTACATTTGACATGTCAAATATCTCAGAGCAAAATACAAATATGTCGCGTATTAGTCCCTCCTCACACACATCAAGTTTGACTCCTCAAGTCTGGAGTTTATAGGAGAGAGGGGAGAAGAGAATGGAAAGAGGTACAAACCTCACTGTACCATCAAGTTTTAGAAACTTCTCACTTGAAGTTGGCGGCAAAATATCAAAGAGCATATAAAGTTGCCAGCAGAGACAATGAAACTTGATGAAACAAAATCTTCGTGTATGAACATGAATGCAGGTTTAGAAGAAAATTGAACAAAAATTGATCAGGTAAACTTGATGTGTGTGCAAGCCGACTTACATTTGAACCATTTGGCTCTGTAAAAATGATATAATTTGCATTAAAAGTTAAAGGCAAACCTTCCGACATCGGCTGTATTTGTTTTTTTTGTTTTTGTATATTGAAAAAATAATGAACATAATTTTAGTTTTTGCTGCTCATAATGTTGCGTGCAAAATAGCTTTAAAACCAACATTTTGGAAAGTTTTAACATGGAAACCGTAATCCTAAAAACGTGATAATTGTTTTTATAATTTGAATAAATATTCTGGTCAACATTTTAGTTTGACAGGCCCAAGAGGGCTGTGCTCCAGAAGTGCAAGTAATAATGGAAATAAGGCATTAAACACAATCACCACAGCAGACTACAACTTGTCAAAATTATTTTTACTACTACAGGCAACATGGCTACTGGTTGTTGTCCCTGCTGTTTTTGTGGTTGTAGTCAAATTAAACTAAATTCTATTTTGGTGAGCGACAATGAGTAGATGCAGTGTTGCCAGTATAATATAAACAAATTCAATTATTGTAAACTTAAAAATTTATTGTTTTATTTTGAAAAAAAGAAACTACAAACTATATTTCCAAGCTAATGAAATGATTTCTTGTAATGTACTGTGGACTTTAAATACATTTTATTATATCATTATCTTATATTTAAGAGTATTATATATAAAAGCGTCTACACTGGCGTATGAAGAGAATTCTACTACAAACATAAACTCATGGTCATTGATTTGGTGGTATCGTTTTAAAAATAATTAAGTGGGTGACTACGAGACGACGATTGTAGCCAACGGTTTTTGTGGTCGGTGTTCGTGTAGCCTGCTGTCGTTGTTGTGTTTAAGGCTTAATTCAGCACACTGCATTTGTACTCTCTCTATATCACTCTCTTTCTCTAACTCTCTAGATCATTCTCTCTATCTCTCTCATCCTCTCTCACATTCTTACTATCTTTATCCCTTAGGACTGCGCTCCATCAGCTGTGATATATGAACTCATTTCAATCTTTTAATTTAAAAAGTGTTTACACAGGTCACATTAGTGAGAGGTTTTTATTTAAGAAATTACATGGATTTATGCCGTCATCGTCTTGTTGCTCTACCACAAATAACAAAAACCTTTTTAATTGGAAAAAAAATTAAATTTGCAAGCATCAAAAACTGTTTATAAAAAGCTTAAACTCTGTCAGAAGCCGTTAATATTAACGTATGTTAATATACAATTTCATATCAGTTGACAAGTCCGATGTAAATAAAATGTCGTGTATGATCAGCTTAAACTTACTGGGCCTTGAGTTATTTTATTCGATAAAAATTTATTTATTATTGTAGATATTTTTTGCAAAGTCCTAATATAGGAAATATATATTTTATGCTCATAACTTTCTTAAACGACAAATTCCTATAAAAAATATTTGTCAAATAATCAGTTTATAAACAAAAAGTATTTTTTATTAAGCAGGCCTTAGATGTTATAGAAAACATATTCGAAAATAAAACAGCATTGACAGCAAAAGGAGATTATTTTTAGTTTCATAAAAGAATAATTTTTATTTTACACACCTGACATGAAATCTAAAAACTGCGAAAAATACGTGATAAAAGCTGGCAAACAGGGCACGCAACAAGGAATTATTTTTAATTGTGTCAAAAAAAAAAAAAAGAATAATTCAAGCAAAATGTAAGCGGAAAATTCAATAAAACAATATCTCGTCACTGCCACTTGGTCGTCTACATGGAACTTAACAGGGATGGAAAATAGCTTTAATTAAAAGGGGACCTATTTCAATGATAATGCGTACTACTTACAACAAGACGGTACCATTTTCTAATATTTATTAGCAAGAAACTCTTAACAAAACAAGAGAAAATTCAAGGCATGGCATACAATAACAACAAATTAAATAAATATTATATTCATGAAAGTATGTAGTTGGTATTAGAGATCAATTATGAAATATATTATACACTACATATATTACAGGAAATTTGTTTGCAGTAGAATGGCAGTCCCCTTATAATTGATAGAATTTGACAGAATATAGAAAAGTTAATGATGCAATATTGCCGGCTTAGTATTCTCTATATTCTGCATCAACTAAATCAGGGCAGTGCAACAGTGCCACTCATGTCGTAAATCTATCAATAAATAGTACAATTATATCAACATTTCCATCGCTGGACTTTATAATCGGTCTTGTGAACAACTACACAAGAACGTTTTTATAAAGACCAAAAACAGTATCAGTTTAAAACTTTTACAAATACTTTTAACAAAATTGTGAGAACAGCAACACAAAAAACAAAACAATGTTTTGAACAAACAGATAAGATTGTGAGAACAACAAAAGCAATATTTAATATAAATGCACTTGAAGAAATAAGCACTAAGTGCCATTTTATATTATGCTTTTTAAGGTAAAAGATTTAACGTGCCTTACTTTCGCAATGTTCGTTTAAGCACTCTCATGGTGAAATTGTATATAAAGTGGGCGTGCTTTGATTTGGCAGCACTGTTAACCATTTAACAGCTGATAGTTGCTTTTTGTTTAGTTTGCTTTGAAATTTTATTATGAATCGAACTCATCCATTCAAAATTTTATTTTCCGATGAAGCCCATTTTCTAATTGAATGGTACTTACCCGAAATAAACAGTGTCGGAGTGAGAAGATTCAACCAGCTTTTGTTGAGACACCACCACATCCACATAAAATTTAGCGACTTTTATTTTACCTCCTAAGCTTTCCCAACACCTCTCATTAACAAACTAAAAAGTCTAAGGCATTAAACACAATAACGACAGCAGACTACAGACTAAAACTTGTCAAAAATAGAGTACATGAGCGTACATGAGAATGATTATTTTTACTACTACAGACAACAAGACAAGACCACGGGTTGTTGTCCCTGCTGTTTTTGTGGTTGTAATCAAATTAAATTAATTTCTATTTTGGTGAGCGACAACGAGTATATGCAGTGTTGCCAGTATAATTTAAATAAATTTAATTGTCGACTTGAAAATATATTGTTTTATTACACAAAAAGATATAACAAATTATATACCCAAGCTAATAAAATGATTTCTTGTCATGTACTGTGGACTTTATATATTTTATTGGAATAACACTGTTTCAGAATAGTAAATATACGGAAGCGGCTACACTGGCACAACACATGGATATTGATTTGGAGGTGTCGTTTTAAAAATAATTAAGTAGCTGACTACGACGCGACGGTAGTAGCCTACGGCTTTTGTGGTCTGTGTTCGTGTAGCCTGCTGTCGTTATTGTGTTTAAAACTTATAGAGGCATAGAGAGAAATGGCACTGAACATTGTTGCCAGTAGTGTAGATTTACCTGCAGTAGGTTTTGTGTAAATATTACAACAGTTACGTTCTTCTGTACTTGAGCGTTTGTGAATAGTAGAAATAAAAGACTGAGAACTCTATATTCGAAAATGTTTCAAACACAACAGACTGCTTCATGGACTATATCACAGGAAGAATTTGCTTATCCAACGATTGAATTACTGAAGCGGAATATCAGTCATATTATTGCAAATTTCGTTTATTTATTTATTAAAATAAAACCAGCCACATCTAAGAATATTTTTACTTTCTAACAATATGACTAAATAGTGCACTAAGTGAATGGTTCTAATATATTTCTTCATTTCAGCCGGAAATCGTTTGAGTTATTAGCACAATGGCCTCAATTCATAAACGATCACCATAATTAAAAACGTTTACTCAGAAAATTCATAAGTTCTATTAGACAACCATTGTTTTTATAAAACATAAATGCATACATATCAAGTAAATTTATTAATTTTTATTTTTTTAAGTGTAGCATCAAAGAAAATACATGATTGTGCTGACTTAGATTAGAAATATTTATCGATAAATAAAACCAACCTCAAACATAAAGGTGAAGGTTAAGTGTTATGACAGCCACACAAAAAGTTTTATACACACATACACACTTATATTTGTATGTATGTGTTTATTTATTTACTTTTAAACACTTCATTATTGTGCTCGATATTTACAAAACAAATTGTTTTCAACGCAACTATTTGCTTTAATCAAGTAACAAGAAAGATTTTGAGATATTTATTTAGTAGTGGAGGCTGGTGTTAGAAGTCACAATTAAAAAAGTTTCATGGTATTTATTTTATGGCTGTTGTTATTCCCAACAAAACAAAGTGAATTGAAAATAAGTGTTGTAAAACGAACATATAAAAAAATAAGTTTATGAACACTGCATAGATATTGCAGAGTATTTTTAGCTGCAGAAAATGTAGTGGATTGAAGTCATCAAACCAAAGATTTAAAAAGATATTTAAAATAAGCCTAAAACAATAATGAACCAAAATACAACTATTATTGTGGACAAAGCGCCGGACAAATACAGCATTAAACACAATAACGACAGCAGACTACAGACTACAGCTTGTCATTTATTTATTTATTTATTTAATAAGTCAATAGATTTTACATCCTTACTGACTAGAATATATAGAATACATGAGCGTATATACGAATGATTATTTTTACTACATTATTTCATATAAAATAAATATAATTCTGAAATAACTATGCAGATGAGGTGAGTTTTTCTGTGCTTTTTTCAAACATTAACAGATGTTTCCCATACATAACTTGGCAGCACTCAATTGAGCACACTCAACAACAGGCAACAACAAAGTTGCATTTCAAAAGTGGTTGTGAGTCGTTGTAAACAAAATCATTTTGTATGATTAAACCAAATTTTAAAAGTTGGTTTTAACATTAAAACCAAAATTTATTAAAACCACGACAGTGTAAAACACCATCAGGAAGCCGTACACTCTCTTAAAAAATCAAACATGCTTTCTGAGCTACCGAATCAATTCCAAAACAACCTATTCATTCAACGCAGTGGCGCAGCGTAATAATTTAAATTCAAATTTAATTTATTGACCTACAAAACAGTCTCATGATACAATATTAATTAGGAAAAAATCAATAGCACTTATTAGACGATTATAATAGATAAACATGAACTACAAACTAATAGGAGAAGGCTTTATTGAACAGAAAAAGGACTGACATATTATGACAAGTGTGTGTGTGTGTAACTACATACATACACACATTGTATTTCATAATTTTAAATGTCATCAACTATGTTGCCTTGGCCCAAATTACTTTCGGTTTTGATTTAAATCAGCTTGTGTGTCTTTTTGGAGTACATTCCTTTTGAATATTTAATTGACAGTTGTAGCGATTAACTCAAAGTTATTTTTTTCGGCAACAGACAACTTTAACAATGTCCCCTACAAATAAAGTTTTCTTTTTACATTCTTCAACATCATGTTGTTTTTATAAATTTTTTATTATTATTTATAGTGTCATTGCCATCCAAAGAAAATTGTTTTATTTATTCCTTTAATTTTTTTTTCAAAAGAAACGTATTTGCTTTTGATAGAAACCACAACTTTGTTTTTCTTTCTCACACAAAAATAAAAAAGTATAAGGAAAAACTAAACATTTCTTCAAAATTTATTATTTTTCCTCTCCAGTATGTCAACACATACACAACTGAAAATTAAGGGGAAGTACAAAAACACTCGGTAGCCATACAGCTTTAGCTTTTGCTAACAACACGTACGAAATATTCATTAAAATAGTCATAAATTTCGTGGTATAAATGTAGTGACTGACAAACAGTTTTACGAATACGACTCTCGAAAAAAATCACACGTTTATAACTTGAAAATCAATTTGGCTTGTTTTTAAAGTTCTTCCCAGTCTTCATAATATTATTTCAATATTAAAATTATTTCAATATTAAAAAATATTTTGAGGTTTTTCTTATTTTTGTTTAATAAATAATAAAAATAATTTAACTGTCTGTTCGCCGCTGTCCGAAAACTAAATTTAAAAACTGTTTTCATTTTTAATGTTAGGCATTAAACACAATAACGACAGCAGGCTGCACGAACACCGACTACAAAAGTCGCTGGCTACAATCGTCGCCTCGTAGTCAGCTACTTAATTATTTTTAGGACGACACCACCAAATCAATAACCATGAGTTGTTATTTGTAGTAGAACCCTCTTCATACGCCAGTGTAGCCGCTTTCATATATATAATACTCTTAATTAAGAGATAATGATATAATAAAATATATTTAAAGTTTACAGTACATGACAAGAAATCATTCCATTAGCTTGGATATATAATTTGTTGTTTCTTTTTGTAAATAAAACAATATGCTTTCAAGTTTACAATAATTGAATTTATTTATATTATACTGGCAACACTGCATCTACTCATTGTAGTTTAATTTGACTACAACCACAAAAACAGCAGGGACAACAACCAGTAGCCGTGTTGCCCGTAGTAATAAAAATAATCATTCTCATATACGCACATGTATTCTATTTTTGACAAGTTGTAGTCTGTAGTCTGCTGTCGTTTTTGTGTTTAATGCTTTAAAAATACTTTTAGGGTTTTTTTTTATTTTCCTTCAATATATAATTGAAATAAATTAAGTGTCTGTTCGCCGCTGTCCCAAGCTATCGTTGGTACGAATTAAAAACGAAAACAAATTTTAAAAACTGTTTTAATTTTTAATGTTATTCATTCGATCGAACAACAGCTTGCGAAATCGACGAACTGGATTAAGAGGCTTTAAAGAGCTGTAACAAAATATATTCTCATAATAATTTCAAAAGAACTATAAATACTCTCCTATTTAAGATGTATCGAAATGACTTCTATGACATGCACAGATTTGTCTATTGACAAATACACTACGTATTTGTCAGAATCCCCTTGTAGAAAATCGTACAAAAATTCATTAATCACCCTAAATTTAGCATCAGGTGACATTCTCTGCTCTGTCAAGTTCTTCAACGACTGGTAAAATAATTAATTTTAATGCTTAATTAAGAATTAAACACAAAATTGGTTTCGTAGTGAAGTCAAAGTCCAAGAAAATAAGAAAAAACGTTTCTAACATTATCAAGATCCGTCGTCAATAAAAAGCTGGGAAAACTCCATGCACACGGCATATATGTACATGTCTGTCCAAAACAACCATTTTACAGGAGATGATAACATTCGTTCACACACACACACACACACACGCTAATGTTTATTGCTCATTTCTGAACAGCTATTTTGCTTGTAAATTTTATTGAGATAATTATTTCATTTCATATTGAAGTTTCCGTTTTTTATTCATTGTAGAGCCACAAGACGATGGCGGCAAAAATACATGTAATTTCATTTAAATAAACACTTTAACGAATATGTTTGATTTTCATTTCCCCTTTCATCAGTACGATTGTAGAGTACAGCGTTACGTCAATTATAATTCCCACCTCTCAAATCTAAAACAAAAAATTGTTCTCTTATTGTTATAAATGTGTGTGAAGACAAAGTTCATGCCGATTTAAATATGTTTAACGTAAGAGCTTACGTCGTGACATATTTAACTCAAAGTTAAATATGTTTTTAAGTGCCATCACTGGCATGTTTAACTATACGTCATGCATTTTTTTGAATAATATTTTATTTTTGGGCCTGCCCTACCCGAAAATACAAGTTCTATTTCTCAATTGTATTAACATATTTAACTTTGACATGTCACGACGTAAGCTCTTACGTCAAACACATTTAAATCGGCATATTTACCTCCACACACATCTGCTATGACAGTACTTTTGAAAAAATAGTGTTTTAAAGATTAACAAAATGTACGCAAAGTTATGAGCACTTTATGTGTGACTCTTACAGAGGCCATATTTTATAAGTAACACACGACATGTATGGAAATATTTTGCAGTGGGAAGTTTTAAATGCCACATGTAAAAATATATCGTGTATGGCAGGCTTTACCTAAAATTTCTAAATAAATAGTTAGAAATCGGTTTTCTGTTAACTTAAAAAATAAAAAAAAGTCCAGATTTTTATAAATTGTCACATATGGCAACACTGTATCAGACATACCACTATTTTCTCTTTAAACGCTACTCCGTAATTAATGGCCTTTAGCGTTTTCATTATTAATGGTCTGCAAGTATTCCAAATCGCATACTTAATTATATATGAATTTAACGCAGAAATAATGTTTTTTTTTCTATTTTAATATAAATCGTTATTTATAATTTTGTTGCAATTCATCATCACTAAATATTAATGGTGGCAGTGAAAATATTATTATAGTATCACTGACGTAATGCAAACTAAAAACTAATTGCGTTGCGTCCATCTCCGATAATAAAAAATAAGCACAAAAGTGCCATGTTATATTTCTCATGTTGTTTGTATTTGTTGCAGAATTAACATTAACTGAAAAATACATAAACAGATATTTACAAGTGCGTTTGTAGCAACCACGTAAACATAAGTAACATGGTATAACGTCTCCATCTTTCCCCATTTCGTTTTATATGTTAAGGACATTCAGTCTGTCTGTGTTACCGTTTACATTTTTTCCAAAAAGGATTTTCAGGACAAAGAGGCACAAAACAAAAGGATTTTTCAGAATAAAAGCGACTGCTTTAAGAACAAGAATCATGCATAAACATGCGCCTAATTTTTAGAAGTAATGTTTATCAAAGATATTTTTATAAAAAATATGAACACAAATAAATGACATAAGGAACAGACAACCAATTCAGCCATATTTACATACAAAAATCCCAGAAATTGTAGTCATACTATATATAAATTTTTTTAATTACATCTATTGAATATGTTAACGTACATATTCCAAATATATTAACGTACATATTCCAAAGAATTAGCGACTAAATCTTAAATTATGCGTGAATCATCCATAACGCCATAACCTAAATTCACAATGCATTTGGTTTCTATGGTTACGGTTATGCCAAGTATTATGAAGTACAGCGTTACTTGTTGCCAAAACAATGTTATGGGCAACACTGTATTCAATTATACTTGGCATAACTTGCATTTTGGCTATGGCGTTATGATTAGGATGTTATAGATAACTCTCCTCTGATTTAAGTTAAATAGTGCTTTCACACCGAAATGTTTTTAGCGAATGATTTTAGCATTAAAACCATAAGCACGTGATTTTGCGGTCACGCTGTAGATTTGATCACAGTTGCCACTGTGGTACAATTGAACCAAAAATTGTTGTTTTTTTACGTTTGGTTCGCTGGTTCATTTTTTTCTTTTATGAAAAATTAACGATTATAATATAAATAAATTTTGAAAGTTTTATCATGCCTGTAAAAATGTATTTACGAAAATTATTACTCATCACATAAAGTAAAAGATTTGATTCATTTACAACACTTGATAGTAATCGATTATTACCTACCCACAGTGGTAAATCAAAAAGCTATATTGGCAACACTGAGCGATTGTTACTTTTGTTTACAAGTCAGAAATTGACAATTTGACTTCAGTGTAAAAATTATTGTATTATTTTGGTATGCAAATAAAATTGAAAAAATTGGTTCTCTTTTTTTTATTTTGGTTCTTTTTTTTATGGATTTTGGTCCCGAAGAAAAATTTAGAGTGGTAACCGTGGATTTGATACATTAAGGTTTTAACTCACCGACTTTTCAATAATATTTAATCACAATAAATTGAATCCCTGAAATAAATTGGTGTATTTGTTGTTGTATTTGCATCTACAGTTATAATTGTGTTTTGATTCATTATTGTTTTACGCTTATTTTGAAACTTATTTTCAACTTTTTAGTTTGATTTTCTTAAAAAGCGTGTTTTTAATGATTATAATTATAATTTTTTATTTGTGAAATGTGCTACGGAAGCGGGTATAATGTGGCGTATGAGTAACATTATTAATAATATTAAGTACACGCGTGGAAGTAATATAGGGTGTTTTTTATAGAGTGATACAAGTTTAAATCATAATAATATATAGTAATATATTGTTACGTTTCTAGACCTTTTCGTAAAACGGTTTTATTACTTATCCTTCAAGGATTCGTTTTATTGCATCAAATTAAAACACGGACAAATTAATTTTAGAAATATAATACGGCAACACTTTATTTATTACTTTATTAACACGAGTATTTGTACTACTCAACACTTAGTGATGTTAACACGTCTATACTTGAAATCACACTCTCTCGCTGAGCTATGGCAGCGCCTTTATATAACGAAAATGACGTCGTCTGGTAAGTTCGCGAAGCTTCTTGGGCATGATTGTTGTAGGTTGTACTTTACTTAACATGTATACGTGTGTTTGTATACATGACGATGCTGACTTGTGTGTTTTGCTTATGGTAACTATGAGTGGTTGTATGGATGAGTGAGTGTTCTGTGTGTTGTGTGGTTTTGTTTCTTCTTCTGGTATGTGTATATGGTTGTGTATACTTGTGAACCTGTTTAGCTTTATTAGCAGAGAATACTTGCATACAAGATCATTAAGAATAACATCTCTTAGGATTTATGTTGCTAGGTTTTTCGTTGTTGTTGTTTACACTTATTATGGGCACAGCCTCGAATGATCTTGTATATTCTGGAGTATTCCATTTCCGTTAATTTGAATATTATCTATATTGTGTTGACCAGGGTTGTAACATCTTGACAACTATAGATTAATTGGCAGTGCTGAAAAGTACATATAGCCACATTGTCGTTTTATTTAAATCTATTTCTAATCTTTGTAACAATATTTTTGATATCAATGAAACGGTCTGTATTGGATAAAAAATTTTATGACATTTATGGGCTGGCGGAGTCATTGGCCTATATGTTTTCAAAAACGATGATGGTCAGAATGTTACTGTTTGTGAAAATTGGTGTTCCAGATTGAGCCTTGTACGCGCCAGCCATGGCGGCCATATGACCGAAATCATATTTAAACATTAATGTCATGAAATAAAGACCGTTTCATTGATATCAAAAACATATTAATATGTTTTATTATGATTTAAACTTGTATCACTCTATAAAAAGCATCCTTTATTATTAATTCAATTATTATGGAATAAAAATGAAATAAGGCCAAATAAAACTTATTGCGACTGAAATTTTTATGAAATAAATAATTTAACTTATAGTTCGATTCGGGAAAGTATTTCCCTACAATTTCTAATTTCCAATTGAACTTGCCCGGAGCACAATATGGCAACACTGCGATATCATTCTCATTTGCCAATTTGCTTGTGTGTGAGTTTTCTGTTGCTTTATGCGGCCGTCTCCTTAACAAGTATTTTGAACTTCGCTTTATGATAGTTGGTACGTGTGCGAATGCTGGTTTTACTATTTGTGGCACTTTAACACGACTTCTTCATAAAGTTTATTAAATTCTTTTATTAACAAATAAAAACAAACAGCGTTTATGACTCACAACGACGAGAAACCAACAACATGTTTTGGTAGCTGAAGAAAGGATCCAAGGAGAGACATGCTAAGACTTTTCATATAATTTTATATGACATTTGGAAGAACTTGACAAAAATTGCATAACGAAAAGCTCTAGAATTTTAAGAAATTGTAATTTTTCATACTTCAACAGATGATGTAAAATTTTTTTAAACGTGTGCTTCTTCATGCGTTTAAGAAATTCAATTTATTCTTATTTTATATTTTTGTTTAAACCAGCAGTTTCTGTGGCTTGTTGATAATTGGTTCATTTGAAAAAAAAAAACTTTCTCTTACTAGTTAATCGCGTTGCAAACACTATAATGCCATTAATTCTTGAGGTCTCCATCATTCTAACGAAGGGCGATAAGGGAAACTTTAAGTTCATTAAAGTTGCAATGGATCGGTTAAGTTTCAATGTTGGGAAAAGTTTTGCATACTTTTAAATCAAAGTTTGTAAAATTGTAATTCAAATTTCTATTCACTTAAAAATATACATACAACATTGAAAATGAGGAATAAACGATTTCGGTGGTGCCAAGATAATTGCAACATTAAACATGACGCCGGTGTAACAACGCCATTGACATGTCCATGAAACAGCAGGCTTGAAATATAAATTTCTTATGTGATCTTCAATAGCTTCAATTTAAAACAGCGTCCATTTCCACTTCAATAACAGTTAAAGTTATTTAATTAATTACTTTTCGAAATAGTGACTTTAAAAATATTGGAAGATAAATAAACTCGTTATTCTTTCACATATTTTCCTTTTTCTAGTTCAATAAAAAAAAATCCTGCTATAAAAAATCAGAAGTTTTATAAAACAAATACGCAGAATAGAAATTAAATAATTTTGATTGTTATTTAAATCTCTGCGTGTTTTTATGTCATAAAGAATTCAAATATGACACACACAAAAACCCCTTGAACGTCCCCAGTGTGCTTTCGGCTTCAGCTTTCAAATTAATAAAATTTTTGTGTGTTTTTAATTTCTTGCAGTCGATGATATGGAATTATAGCCGCCGCTTTAAATATTGAAATATCGATTTCATTGGGAGTTTTTTATTTTAGTTTCGTTTTGCTACAACTTTTCATTTTCATCAATAATATTTTATCACTAAAAATTAATTATAGCAATTTGTTAAACACAATTATACAACACAACAACAACAACAAAAACACACAAAAACGCTGAACAATGACGTGATTCTATGAGAGAAAACGCCGAAAGAGGCAAGTGTCCAAGAATAAGCGCATGTGACCGGTGTGACCGTGGGAAATATTCTTGATGTCAGTTTTACACGAAAAACAGCATCTTTAGACGGGTTTGCAATAGGGAGAAGCATAATTTTCCACAGAATTAATAATTAAAAAGCATTCTCTTTATCTGTTTGCTCATGTAAATGTGAATGACAATTCATTTCTTGTGATTTTATCAAAAAGTACAACAAACTCCATGTGAATAGCCTCTGAGCTAATTTTTTATTGCTAATTTATAAATTTAATAAAAGCACACTGGGGATGTTCAACTGTTTTTTTTTGTCATATTCGTATTCTTTATGAAATAAAAACACGCCGAGATTTAAATAACAATCAAAATTTTTAGCTAATTTTTTATTGTTAATTTATATATTTAATAAAAATTTAATGAGTGCCTTTCACGACAGTATCTTTTAGCTTTTAACTTCTCACGAGTCATAATCAGAGAAGTCATTCGAATGAACGTTTATCCGCTAAGCGATTCATTACTAACCGATTAACTAATCGGTTAATTTAAAATATTATATTTTCGATTAACGATTAAGCCGCGATCTAAGAAAATTTTGAATTGTTGGTAGTATTATAAATATAAATTTGAATTTTTAATAATTTTTTCCTCCCATATACAAAAGTCACGTGTTCACCAAAATCGATCAAGTAGATCGATAATGTACAGCGTTTTTCAACAAAGACGCTACAAAAGTAGAGCGACAAGGACAGCAAACTACGCCATATTTCTTGACGCTCTTTTAACATTTCTCTTTATTAAGGTTTGCCATTTTGTTATGGAAAGATATACGAGCCAACAACGAGTCGAAATCAATAAAATTTACTACCGAAATTCGGAGTCAGTGGCCTCAACGTAAAGAGCGCAACGTCATAATCGTAATGGCAGATCAACAATTGAGCATCTAGTGGAAAAATTTGAATCCACAGGCACAGTACAAAATGTTCCCGTGCCAGTGAGACAACGAAGTGCCCGTAGTGTCGAGAATATTGCTGCCGCTGACGCTTCAGTTGAAGAAAGCCCAAATGTGTCTCTCAGACGTCGTTCTTAAGCGTTGGGCATCTCTGAGACGTCGTTGTGGCCAATTTTGCGAAAAGATCTTGGATTACATCCTTACAAGATCAAATTGACACAAGAACTGAAGCCGCTTGACCACCAGAAGCGTCGTATGATCGTGAATTGGGCTGAGCAACAACTTGAAAATGATTCGGATTTTCATCGAAAAATCATATTCAGCCATGAGGCCCATTTCTGGCTGAATGGCTTCGTCAATAAACAAAATATGCGTTATTGGTCAGACAGCAATCCACACGTACTCCATGAGTCATCATTGCATCCCGAAAAAATTACGGTTTGTTGTGGTTTATGGGCCGGCGGCGTCATTGGGCCGTACTTCTTCCGTGATGATCAAGACCGGCACGTTACTGTGAATGGGAATCGCTACCGTCCAATGATAACCGAATATTTTAGGCCCCAGTCGGATGATATGGACTTGGCTGACATGTAGGACGGCGCCACAAGCCACACAGCGAATGTCACAATCAATTTATGGGAAAGCAACTTTGAAGAACGTGTTATCTCACGAAATCTCTCTCCAACCGATTGGCCGCCTCGGTCGTGCGATTTGACGCCGTTAGACTATTTCCTGTGCGGCTACGTCAGATCTATAGTCTACGCCAACAAGCCAGCGACGACTGATGAGCTTCGTACGAATATCGAAGGTGAAATTGCAGCAGTATCGGCCGATTTATGCTTGAAAACCGCCGAAAATCGGGTTCATCATCTGGACTTCTGCAAGCGTGCCCGTGGTGGCCATGCAAAAGAAATCGAATTCCATACATAATGGCATCAATCGTACTTTCACAAAAATAAATAATTTAATTGATATTCAAAACCGTTTTCGTTTTATTATAAACAAAAAAACTTTTGTAGCGTTCTTATTGAAAAACCCGATATTTCTAAGAGGACCGGTTTATTAAATCTAAAAAAGGTATTCTGAATCCTAAGAATTTGAAAAATATCCAGTTTGAAAAATCTTTACATTGTGTCACAAGACGCTCTAATTTTCATTAATACTTATTTATCAATTCTTTTTGTGCTTGATGTAGTTCAAGATATAGTATATTTTGATTATGTTATTATTTTTCATTCAGTTGCAAATTATTGGAAAATGTAGCAAATTTCCCCATTAATCACACAATGGTCACCCTGAAAACGATTCAGGAATGAGTGTTATAAATATTAAATAAACAATCGCGCTCATTATAGTGCCAAAATCATATTCGCATAAAAGTTTGTATTTGATTATATTCACAAAAGAAATTCAATTAATACGCTTTGAAATAAATTAATTGTCAGAAATGCTTCAAAGTATTTCAGCAGTTGTAGCGGGATGAATTATAGTTTCAATATAAAAATAATTAATCAATGGTAAAATTAATTGACGTAGACTTTTACATTGTGGTTTTTTTTAATCTAGATTTACACAAGAATTAATGGCAACTTTTGGATTCATATCTAAATGCAATTAATATTAATTTTAAAATTAATAAATATTTTGGGAATTGTCGTTTAAACCTCTTGATTCTTCTTGCTGATTTTTCCCCCCAAAATCTTATTAAAAATTTAAAGTGTGCAGTTGAGGGCTTTTAGCTAGTTTTCCATTTTAATAAGTGAGACGTCTAAGCAACTATAAAAAACTTTAAACACAATAACGACAGCAGGCTACACGAACGCCGGCTACAAACGCCGTTGGCTATCATCGTTGCCTCGTAGTCAGCTACTTAATTATCTTTAAGACGACACCCACAGTTGCCAATGTGGTACAATTGAACCAAAAATTTTTGTTTCTTTCACGTTTGGTTCGCTGGTTCATTTTTTTTTTCTTTTATGAAAAGTTAACGATTATAATATAAATAAATTTTTAAAGTTTTATCATGCCTGTAAAATTATTACTCTTTACATAAAGTAAAAGATTTGATTCGTTTACAAGACTTGATAGTAATCGATTATTACCTACCCACAGTAGTAAATCAAAAAGCTATATTGGCAACACTGATCGATTGTTACTTTTGTTTACAAGTCAGAAATTGACAATTTGACTTCAGTGTAAAAAGTATTGTATTATGCTGGTATGCAAATAAAATTGGAAAAATTGGTTCTCTTTTCCAATAACCATGAGTTGTTGTTTGTATTAGAATTCTCTTCAAACGCCAGTGTATCCGCTTTCATATATTTAATACTCTTAAATATAAGATAATGATACAATAAAATATATTTAAAGTCTACAATATATGAAAAGAAACCATTTCATTAGCTTGGATATATAATTTATTTCTTTTTGTGTAATAAAACAATCTTCCATATTATGAATGACGACATCGACGTCACATCAACACGACAGCAAAAATGGTCACTTGTCTAGTCCTTGCCGACAGACTTTGACTTCTGGTAACGTGTTCTATTAGCATTATACGCCTTCGAGAATACCAAAAGGAGGTTGATAATAATTAATTTTTGTCGGCAATTAATAACAAGTGACAATTTTTTGCTTTCGTGTTGGTGTGACGTCGATGTCGCCATTCATAATATGGGCGAATATATTTTCAAGTCTACAATAATTGAATTATACTGGCAACATTGCATCTGCTGTCGTTATTGTGTTTAATGTCATAACAAGAACTCACTAATCACTTCTCTTTTTTTCATTTTCTTACGTTTTAATTCATTTTCAGAAATCTTTACTCCTAAACAATTCACATATAGAACTTCGCCTCCCAAAATATTCAAACCGGCTCGTTTGATTCGTTTACAAGACTTGATAGTAATCGATTATTACCTACCCACAGTAGTAAATCAAAAAGCTATATTGGCAACACTGATCGATTGTTACTTTTGTTTACAAGTCAGAAATTGACAATTTGACTTCAGTGTAAAAAGTATTGTATTATGCTGGTATGCAAATAAAATTGGAAAAATTGGTTCTCTTTTCTCAATAACCATGAGTTGTTGTTTGTATTAGAATTCTCTTCAAACGCCAGTGTATCCGCTTTCATATATTTAATACTCTTAAATATAAGATAATGATACAATAAAATATATTTAAAGTCTACAATATATGAAAAGAAACCATTTCATTAGCTTGGATATATAATTTATTTCTTTTTGTGTAATAAAACAATCTTCCATATTATGAATGACGACATCGACGTCACATCAACACGACAGCAAAAATGGTCACTTGTCTAGTCCTTGCCGACAGACTTTGACTTCTGGTAACGTGTTCTATTAGCATTATACGCCTTCGAGAATACCAAAAGGAGGTTGATAATAATTAATTTTTGTCGGCAATTAATAACAAGTGACAATTTTTTGCTTTCGTGTTGGTGTGACGTCGATGTCGCCATTCATAATATGGGCGATTATATTTTCAAGTCTACAATAATTGAATTATACTGGCAACATTGCATCTGCTGTCGTTATTGTGTTTAATGTCATAACAAGAACTCACTAATCACTTCTCTTTTTTTCATTTTCTTACGTTTTAATTCATTTTCAGAAATCTTTACTCCTAAACAATTCACATATAGAACTTCGCCTCCCAAAATATTCAAACCGGCGATTTGTTAGGAATGGTATTTTCGACACTAAATAACTATGGATTTGTTTGCACTCTAAATTTTAAAGTTATATATTTAAAAAAAAGTTATATATTAACAAAAAAAGTTGTATTTTAAAAAAAGTTGGGGGAAAAAATCCTAATAGCTAAATTTAAATTCCTTCTGGCTGAAAGGGACGAAAAACCACCTGATTTACATATAAAAATATATATTTTATTTGACTTTTAATTTATATAAACCAGAGAAAAACTTCCGTTTTTCATTTAGCAGCAACGATCTAAATTCACTTTAAGACTGATAACCGGCTTAGAAATAGAAACAAAAATATGAATTAATTAAAAGCATTTGGGTTGTCACAAACCGCTGGTTCATTTTTTTTTTTTTCTTTTCTGAAAAGTTAACGATTATAATATAAATAAATTTTGAAAGTTTTATCATACCTGTAAAAATGTATTTACGAAAATTATTACTCTTCACATAAAGTAAAAGATTTGATTCGTTTACAAGACTTGATAGTAATCGATTATTACCTAACCACAGTAGTAAATCAAAAAGCTATATTGGCAACACTGATCGATTGTTACTTTTGTTTACAAGTCAGAAATTGACAATTTGACTTCAGTGTAAAAAGTATTGTATTATGCTGGTATGCAAATAAAATTGGAAAAATTGGTTCTCTTTTTTTATTTTGGTTCTTTTTTTTATGAATTTTGGTCCCGAAGAAAAATTTAGAGTGGCAACCGTGACGAAACCACCAAATCAATAACCATGAGTTGTTGTTTGTATTAGAATTCTCTTCAAACGCCAGTGTATCCGCTTTCATATATTTAATACTCTTAAATATAAGATAATGATACAATAAAATATATTTAAAGTCTACAATATATGAAAAGAAACCATTTCATTAGCTTGGATATATAATTTATTTCTTTTTGTGTAATAAAACAATCTTCCATATTATGAATGACGACATCGACGTCACATCAACACGACAGCAAAAATGGTCACTTGTCTAGTCCTTGCCGACAGACTTTGACTTCTGGTAACGTGTTCTATTAGCATTATACGCCTTCGAGAATACCAAAAGGCAGTTGATAATAATTAATTTTTGTCGGCAATTAATAACAAGTGACAATTTTTTGCTTTCGTGTTGGTGTGACGTCGATGTCGCCATTCATAATATGGGCGAATATATTTTTAAGTCTACAATAATTGAAGTTATTTATTGTATATTATACTGGCAAGACTGCACTGTCTCTCACCGAAATTAAAATTAGTTTAATTGGACTACAACCACAAAAATAGCATGGACAACAACCTGTAGCCTTGTTGCCTGTAGTAGTAAAAATAACCATTGACAAGTTGTAGTCTGCTGTCGTTATTGTGTTTCATGTCATAACAAGAACTCACTAATCACTTCTCTTTTTTTTCATTTTCTTACGTTTTAATTCATTTTCGGAAATTTTTAATCCTAAACAAATCACATATAGAACTTCGCCTCCCAAAATATTCATGACGGCGATTTGTTAGGAATGGTATTTTCGACACTAAATAACTATGGATTTGTTTGCACTCTAAATTTTAAAGTTATATATTTTAAAAAAAGTTATATATTAACAAAAAAGTTGTATTTTAAAAAAATTTGGGTAAAAAATTTCTAATAGCTAAATTAAAATTCCTTCTGGCTAAAAGGGACGAAAAACCACCTGATTTACATATAAATAAATACACATATTTTATTTGACTTTTAATTTACATAAACCAGAGAAAAACTTCCGTTCTTCATTTAGCAGCAACGATCTTAATTCACTTTAAGACTGATAACCGGCTTAGAAATAGAAACAAAAATATGAATTAATTAAAAGCATTTGGGTTGTCACAAACCGCTTGTGTCTATTAAAATGAATTTGTGCAAGACTTAAATGTTTTGAAAGCTAAAACCACTCGAACTGATGACATCATTATTTCAATTAATTTTAATAAACACCAAAACAAATATTTAATTAATTATTTAAAAAATATGAAAAGCTAAGAATTTTTGGTTAAACATGTGTTTGTATGGCTTCGTGAAGAGTTGTTGTTGTTGTTGTTGTTTGTTTTTCTTCGTCTATCTTTTACCTTGTTTATTTGAATCGGTGTAAGCATGTGTTGGATTATAATAGTGTTGCCATACGCAATTAATGAATGGTGTTAGACCCAAATTATGTATTCAAACACTTGCTACTACAAAACTAGTGCCGTTTCTTTTTAATTTTTTTTTTTTTGTCTTCAGCATTAGTTTGCCTGCAAGTTGAGAGCTACTCGAGCAGAAAATAAAAACAAGAAATGAAAATAAAAAGAAGGCAAATATGAACTTTTCATACACTCGCACACACACACTTATGTAAATATATATTAAATGAATTTTAAGTATCTCTATTACACACTAACCTCATTTATAAAATACGCTTATATACTCACTTTTGAAAAGCATGTTGAATAAAAACGCGTATTTTGTGTATGTACATATTCAAGTTAAGTAAACTAATGGCGACCCCAATTTGAACCCACAACTCGTACTTATGAACAAGGCATAATGCCACAACAACAACAGCAACAACTATGAACTGCTGCTACATGCGACTACATATTATGCGGCACGGTGAAAAACGCCAGCTACTACCATTCGCTTGCTTCTTTCGTTTATATTTTATTAAAGCCAAAATAAAATGGAATTTATTTGGTACGAGTAGAAATGGGTGCTGGTGCGTTTTGTTGCATGTCAACTCAAGCAATGGCCTCATTCGCCAAGTGCTGCAGAAATGCTAAATATGAATTAACTACAAAACTAATACACAACAATTGTACTTTAACTTCAGTTGCTATTGTTGTAGCAACAGTAGAATAGGATACAATATTTGATAATGTCTTTTTTTTTGAAGCAGCGATTTTCCTGTGTTGGTTGGTAACGGTGAAAGATGAAAGTGGTTCCTTCGCAGCGAAGGTACAGCAACAAGTTGTGTGTTTAAATTATGCAAATGGAAAACTGTGCCCCTGAGGGGAACTATTTAAGAGGAAAGTTGTTTCTCTATTCCCATAAAATTCAGTTTATGCGGCGGTACACTATTTAGTTTGGCACAGGTGGCAACCAAAATTTGGTAATTTCAATGAAAATTTAAAAAGAAAACAGTTTTCTTGTGAAATTTTAAATTTCAGCTTTTCTTTTATAAAGTGCAAAATAAGCTTCCATAACTTTGAATATGATTGATTTTTCAAAATACTGGCAAAAAGAAGGGTGCTAACAAAAATTTTTGAATGATTTATTTTAGAAGAAGGTGGCAACTCCACACATGTTTATAGTCAATATTGGAACATATTTGTAAGATATTTAGCACATGCAATCAATTCCTTTAGATCACTAGGCAAGAAATGCCACGCCCATCTCTTGTGAATCATTATACACATTCTGAGTTCCGTATAAAAAGGCGATAATGCCCCAAAATGGGTATTAATTTTTAGGGATTTCTGTCAACTTTTTCTAGTGAAGCATTAAAATAAAGTATGATAGTTGGAAAGGTGGGCGCAATGTAAACTATATACTTGCGACGAGCAGTTACAACTTGTATCATAGGGCGTAATTGTATCATAGAGTGTAATTTTCAAAACGAAAGATATAAAGAGCGTATCATAAAAGTGTTGGCGGTTAAATACTTAACCACTCCGCATTCTGCAAAACATCGATTAATTGTGTACACTAACACTCATTAAGAAATTAAAAAGGGATAAATTTTGATCCATATAATAGAGGAGTTATATAACAGCTACCCACACGTTAATAGATAAACTAAATGAACATTGAGTAAGCGAATATTAGAGAAGAATACGTTGCAAATAAAACACTTGCTATTTTTATTTCACTCACTGTCAAGAGGCTAGAATTACCCATTCCCATACAGAAAAAAGAAATTGACGTTTAATTATATTTTTTTTTCAATATGGCAACCTGAACTTCAGTGCCCTTTATACAAGAACTCGTCCACATAATGAAGCCGTTGCCGCAGCAGTTTTTCATTTTATTGGGAAAGAGAGAGAGAGAGAAGTAAACACAATATGCAGCAAAACTTTTAGAAATTTTTACTCCCAAAAACCTCACATAAGGGACGTCGTCTCCAAAAACATTCACGATAGTGGTCTATTGGGAATGGGAACATACGTTTGTTGTCATACAACTATAGTTTAAACTGTTCTCTTCCCGTTCGCATACACTTTTGTTGTGAATTTAATTAATAAAAAAATGCAAAGGATGGTGATGCCATATTTACTGTTTGTAAATTCCCTTCAAAATCAGAAAACATCCCTAATTTTCCCTTTTCATGGGAAATGGTAGTTGTTCGCGGTAGGTGTGATTTCATACGTTAATACCTTCAAAGTTTGACTCATATGATTTGAATTAAATAGTTAGAATAAAGTGAGTATTGAAATATAGTGACTTTTTCCTAAAGTCATAGTAATTATATCACACAATACAAAACATAAAGGGTGTTTTTTATAGAGTGATACGTTTAAATCATAATAAAACATAGTAATATATTTTTGATATCAATGAAACGGTCTTTATGGATAGAGAATTTTATCTGCAACACCAATTTTCACAAACAGTAACATTCTGACCATCATCGTTGTTGAAGATATATATGGGCCAGCTCATAAAGTGCACCAAACAGTCACTTTCTGTGGATGTAATGGTGTTTCGACAAACGCTTGTGGATTATCCTCACTCCAAATGCGACAACTCTGTTTATTTACGTACCCATTCAACCAAAAATGGGCTTCATTAGAAAATAAAATTTTGAATGGACGAAGTGTAGGATAAGTTTGACGAACAGAATCATCATTTTGATTAAAAATTTCCACAATTTGCACGCGTTGGTCTGGTGTAAGTCGATTCATAATTAAATGTCAAAGTAAACTAAACAAAGAGCAACTATCAGCTGTTAGATGGGTGGTCAAACAAAGCAGTGATGCCAACTCAAAGTTGTATAACTCTATAAAAAACACAGTATATAATACGGAAGCCTAACATTTTGGGAATATCACATTTTATTCGTAAGTAAATAAGCCACTAACGTAGTAACATATTGGGATCTGTATAATACACAACACTACAGTTACAATTTATAAAAATTTACATGGCCAAAAGTATAAAATGGTTTAACCAGAAAACCAGTCCTTTTTATTATTTTCTTTTAAAATTGTTATTTCATTTTATTTTTCTTTTTAGGAGTTTTGCATATAAATTATTGTTTATGAGAGTGTTAAAAATAGCGCTCATATTTCTGGTCGCTGTTGCTGTTGTTGGTGCTTTTGACTTATTTTCTGCAACATTATGCAGTTGTTCATAGCATTTCAGCCGTTTTTTCATCTATTTTTACACTTGAATATTGTGTGTGTGTGCTTTTTTAACAAAAGAACTTTGTATATATTTAATACTGCAGTGACATGACAAAGTATCTCAAGGGTTTGGTTGCATCTAATGAATATGAATGACAGTGATCTAAATAATGTCAAAATTGTTGCAATATTTTGTTTTTCTTTTCTTTCTTCTTCCTTTGCATAGTAAATTTCTTACAAAATGATATTAAGAAGCGTTCGTTCATTATTCACTTTAAGAAAGCTTTAAATAATCGACTAACACTCAAAGATAAAATATTAAGCGCAATAGATTATATAAGAAAGTCATATAATTTTTAATTATAATTGGTTAATTTAGAAAATCTTATTTCTTATTTGTTATATATTAATATACATCCATTAATAAATGAACTATTTGACATACTGTCATTGTAATATTATAATATGAAATTATAGTACAATGACAGTATGTCAAATAGTTCATTTATTAACAATAAAATTGAGATTTTATTTTTCATTTGCCTTATAAATACTTTCATTGTTATCCAAAGGATTTCTAACTGTATAAAGATTTAGAAAAATAAAATAGATTCATATCGAATAAAAGTTGTTTGTTGGGTTTTGGTTTGTATAAGTTTCATAGCCTACTACACTTATTATAATGTGATTTTTTGAAATCATTTGTGAATTTTTATAGTTAATTTATTAACATAATTCTCAGATGGTTAATAAAAGTCTTTTAATAGGTTGAGAGGTTTGAAACTTTTAAAAACTGTGGTTGAAGTCTACTGACGATTTGGTAAAAAGCGCCAATGAAATGCATATAGACATTGCTTAACCACCCAACAAATAAATTTCATATTGTAATATACATCCATATGTAGCATATCGTAGTTGAATTTACTAGTACGTCATATTATCATCGAACAAAGAAATCACTTAAAATTTGTTTACAAATCACTTAACAATGCCCAAAAATTTTGAAGGTTCTGACAACCGATTCTAGACCATATTGGAATTTTATTTAAGGGGCAATTAAGGTTCCTTCCCATTTTCCTGCTCGTACAATATATAAAATTATGCGTTCTTTACATTCGAGATATTAAGAATATCAAGGATAATATTTAGAACATACTAACCCTCTAACTCCATCACATAACGGGCATTTTTGACTGTTTTCTATTTGTAAAAAAAACGCTTCCCTGGGACTCATATGAATTTGTGGCATACGTTCCCCCACATACACTTCTGTAAGCAAGAAAATAACACTGAGTTTTGACAACTGTCAAGATCATGGCGCGGAAAAAGAATCAGAAAAAACTTCTCGTGTATGCGACTACGGACTTATAAGAAAAAACACGTTTCTTCCGCCATTTCTCGTATTGTAAAGATAATAAAGACTTTCCCAGCTTAATAGAGTTTTTTTTCTAGTTTAGTAAAGATAAAATTCAATCGCGTTTTATTTTATATATTAGTGAGTTGGCAAAACCGCCACAAATTCGTATATTCGCTGCAATCTTCTTCTTCTCTTCCCAAAACCACTGGAGAGCACTACAGACAAATAGCTCACAATAGTATAGTATTCATCAAGAATTCACAATAAGCATTTTAAATTTAATCCCATTATATTCACCATACCGATTTGTTGGGAATGGGAATGAAGTTTATTTCCCAAACAACTCATTCCCGTAACATTCGTGATTGGAGTCAAAAATAATAAAACCAATTATTTCTATCATTCACAATAGCACCGATTAAATGAACAGTCACACTAAGCAAATATTTGCCCAAAGAAGCGAAGATGGCAAACATTATCTTAACCGTCTATGCGAACTGATTTGACTGTTGAAGATATTTTACTGTCTCTTTGCAATGAAAATCACAAATATATTCATGCAGATCTTAGGGTGTACTCAATGATTGCAATATAAAATTTTGCTAAATTTTGCTTTGAAGTTATTGTAATTTTGTAAAAGTATTTATATTGGCAAAAAAGTCATCAACAAAGGGCAACCCCTAACATTCATGTTGACAACACCGTCACGAGCATGTATGGAATTTGGAAAGTTGCCACACATTTGACAATTTCTCATAGGTTTGTATATATGTATGTGTGCATATGTATGTAGATCCATTCGATTTTTAATTTTTCACTTCTTTAAAATAAAAAAAAAGGCCATAAACAAAATGGTTTTTGTTCTTAGTTGTTTTGTTTCTATTAACAAACAAAAAATTTATTGGCGACTATTCTACTGTTTTCGTCGTTCTGGTGTAATTCGTACAAGGCTATTTTACTTCATATATCGTTTGTGTATATGCAAATTCAACAGATATTTATATTTAAATGTATTCGATTTATTTTTTTACTACTCCTTTTTTTCTAAAATATATGTATTCTAAATAAGTCATAAAAGCTCGTCCTTTCTATTGACCTACAAAGTTTATAAATATTCAATTAACTTTTTTTTTCATTCCCTATCGTTTTATAATTTTTTTTTTTTGCGCTATAATGCAATTTCTTATGGTCGAATAAATTTTTACACATGCAAATAGCCATGATTGCTATTTCTGTAGTTGTTCACTTATCTGTTTCATTGATGATAATAACAGTAGTTAGTGGTGTAGTTTGAAATTGAAACGAATTTAAGGAGTTTTATCGTACGTAAATGTAGGGCAGATTAAATAGAAAATAGTTTCAATTGTATATAATTATATAGTTGTTGGGTTACATGTGCAGATATGACAGTATTATTATGAATTTTGTGAAGGAGTCACAACAATGTTCAACTGTTTAATTACTGATTATGTTGGAGATAATTCGCATATTCGTTGTATAAAATGGCCCCAAGTTGGTTGTCCTAGTAACGGGATGCTCTTTTGCTGATTTTAAAGTCGCCGGGCTGGTGTTCCTGATGCCATAAAGTGAAGAATTTGATTTAATTTAATTAATATATCTTCTTATATTTAGATCATTCATATTAAAGCTTGTTTTATATATATATTTATATTCCTACAGTGAAGTATAAAAGTAATTCAATAGATTCCCACCTAAAATAAAAATTATAACTTGAATATTCTCTTATTATGCTCATTGCCACTTATTGTGAATCTTTTTCTATGTGATTTGACGTTAAAAATTACGTTCATCTGGCAGGGTTTTTTCCTATGATTACATTTTTCTACTCTCATTCTCTCCACAATGTTACCACATTTTAATTTAATTTCATACATTTTGTAAACAAAACCTTAAAGAGCAAAAGAAAATAATATATGAGAGAGATTTTAAGGTTCATGTAGTCGATTTGTTATGAGCGATGCCATATTTATTAAGTTTGTGATTTGATGGGGGGAAAAATTATGATAACAAAAAAGAAACTTCGGGAATTTTTTAATGGCAACGTTTGCTTGAGGTGGGCTTCATAGATTTATGTGTGTTTTATTTAACTTTATTGTTATGAAACTTATTATTTAATAAAATCGACAACCTGATATAAACACCAGTTTGTCTGATTTATTTTCCTTGAAGTTTGTTTTTTAGTTTTCTGATGAAATACTTTTATAAAGCCTAAGCCATTTCCTGGTATGTATTTACACTTTTATTGGTAGTGAATGTTGCTTTTTTATATACAAATTAGTTTCTATGAAAATAAAAAATATTTAATAACGTAAAAGGAGTAGAAATGGGGAAACGAATACGTTATCTACAGTTTTACAATTTGCCTCTGATAATTTAAAATAAAAACTTTTTTTTTAAATTAATCAGGAAAGGGTTTTTTTTTACATTTTATAGAAATTGTTTGTTTTGTGTTATTTTCAAATATAATTTAATGACGAACATTAACATTTTTCATGACTTTTAATAACGATTGAGTTATTCATGTATTAAAACAAAACTTTTTATTTTTGTGGCTAAGAAATTTCTTGTTATGGTCTTAACAATACCAAACAGGGCTAAGCAAAATTTGCAAAACATTTTAAATCTGATTAGAGCAAAAGTTTTCAGATATGGAAATAAGTTCCTATTTTAACAAGTTTTATTAAATGAGCCTTAACCCTTGTGTCATTTCCTATTTTCATATATATAAATTTATATGAATAACATTAGGTGTGTTTGCTTTCCTTTAACCTTTATTTTTAAGAAATACTTGTGCTACTTTTATGTATATAAAACTCATTTCTTATTTCTTTTAATTTGCAAAATACATTCTAACCTTTTCTATAAAACAAACGGAGCAACTATAAGACAAGTCAAACTACAAACAAACCAACAACGATGACGTCGATATTTTCTACAAAAACACATATCATTTAGAGGATTTTACTTTATATATATAAAAAAAAAATAAACACAACAATTTTGTCATAAAAACTGCAAATTTATATTTGGCGCGATATTAATGACACATGCATGAACGTAAAACAGAAACAACGGAAAAGGTCATGGTCAAAATGGAACATGAAATGGCAAACAAAAGAACTGCAAACCAAAACAAATTGTAGTACATTTTAATGACATAAATTATACAAAAAAAAAATGTTGCGAGAAAACAAAATTAACATGACAAAATGATTTTTCGTTCAAAGTCGAGCAGAATGTTTGTTGCGGCAACATAATTTACAAAATTTTAATTATCATAAATAATATGAAAATGTTCTCAAAATAGAATATAAAAACAAATTAAAAATCAACAAGCAAGTGTGAAAGTATGTGTGGCAGCACTGTTCGCTGGCAGTGATGGGCATAGTTGCCATATGCAATTGAGTTGAAATCCTTGAAGTTGCCGGAATGTACGAAATTTCACACTTTTCAACAGAATAATTTTTTTAAACTGGTTTTAAACAAATCAGACTTTGATATATTGCAAACATTATTCTAAGTTCATTTAATTCGTGGCAGAGATTCGTAGATTTTAAACTAAATAAGTAAAGAGTTGAAATTTTTAGGTTTTAAAATGCGTTCAGCGGGAATTCACCCATTGCTTTGGAATAAAATCCGGTTTAATATTTATTTTTTACTAATTTGACGTGGCCCTTGTTCAAAGAGTAAGAATGACAAATAATTTTTTCGTAACTAATACAAACAGCAGAGTATTCGATAGATTTCAACGGAAATCGAGAAGATTTTCCGCAACAATTGTTTCCAACGAATTATAAGCCAATAAAAAATTTATGGAATTTTCGTTGTTATGAATATGAGAGTTTAACTCTCGCATTGCTAGCGTTACCATACTAGTTGGTATAATTCTGCTACGGTCATCGTAAACTATTAAAAAAAATTTATTTAAAAGAATTTTTTAATTGGGCACGTGATTAAATACATATGCGTTGTTTTCTCTTAATGAGCACATCACAAATAATATTTTTTTCATTAGCTGTTGGACTTGTTAACAACAATTTCATTTCAAATAAAACAATTGACGACTTACCTTTTGTTAAACGAAAAACCCCCCATGGAATAACAGATAAATTATTACGAAATGTTTTCTGTTAATCAAAATTTGTAGAACGTACCTGCAATAAAACAGAATAATATATTAATATATAAATTTTTTAAAACACAAGTAGACATTTATTAACTTAATATAATCGTTTATTACAACTTGACTTTATAGGAAGTGTTAACGTACGGTCGGTCACACGAGGCAAATATTAGCCCACAAATAAAGCGCTTAATACAAATGAAAAGCATTTTGATTCAATAAAACAGTTTCCAATAATATTGGATGCCTTGAAACTGTCTATCAGCTGTTTATGAGAGTGTTTTACTTCATATTTTTTAATTAGAATTTAGTGGTTACGGTACTTGAAGGCATATGGTTGCCAAGTGCTGCCATATCTTTCCGAAAATGTAGCGTTAAGTAATATATTGTTTTGTGAAGCGATTTTTTTATGTAATTAAAGCATGAAATAATTTTAGTTATATTTTACTATTATTTTTTTTTTTAATAAAATTATATAAAAGTAACTTGCAAAAGTTATGAAACAAAATATTCTATATGATTTTATTTTTATTGAACATTTTTATTTTTGCTATATTAATATTTGTATAGGCTAAATTGTTCTAACTTAGTGAAAATCTCAGAAAGACATGATGATAAATATTCCTAGGCACAAAGGAAGTCAACATCAGTTTTATTCAACTTACACAGCAGAGCAGAAGAGCTGTTTTCGAAAGTCGCTATCACCACTGTTTAGGTGGCTTAGTTGAATGTGTGTGCCTATACAAATATTAATATAGCAAAAATAAAAATGTTCAATAAAAATAAAATCTCATTCAATTTAAGCTTGGGCTTGGGCTACCAATGAAAATTGGAAAAACGTTAACATATACTTAAGTATAAAATTCAAACCAAAAAAGTTTGACTTAATGTATAATGGAACAAAAAATTCAGAAAAATGGGACATGAAGAAAATAATCAAATGGTAACACCGGTATTATAACACACAAGTGTTAACATCAGGTTGATACAGTTCTCGGACTGTTTTTCACAATAAAATTTGTGTAAATAGAAAACTGTTATCACATTCAACTAAGCCACCTAAACAGTGGTGATAAACACAATATACACATGAGCACTGAAGATGAAAGTGTAGCGACTTTCGAAAACAGCTGTTCTGCTCTGCTGTGTGAGTTGAACAAAACTGATGTTGACTTCCTTTGTGCCTAGGAATATTTATCATCATGTCTTTCTGAGATTTTTACTAAGTTAGAACAATTTAGCCTATACAAATATTAATATAGCAAAAATATTCTATATTTTGTCGAAAAATAGGAAAAAATTGTATCTCTAACTAAATCGGTAAAGTAACGTAGTTACGTCAGAAATATCGGAAAATGAAGCGCGAAGCCGAAAAACAATCAGAGGTTTTAAAAAGGCTACACATTCATGTTGTTGACAGCGACTCAAATTAACTGAAATTCGTTCTTTTTTAAATTAAAATCGTTCAAGAACTGAAAGAAAGTGTCTTTTATTTAAGATAAAATTTTTGTGAAACGATGTTGGAGCGTTTTCGCACTGTAAATCCCATTTTTTGAAGCCACATCAACAAGCAAAACTGTCGCCAAGAACCCGCAACTCTCGATTGTAACATCGAACATCATTACATTGCCCCAGGGCAACTGTTTGCTGTTCCTTCTCCACCCATTAGATATTTGCACCATATATTTTTTCGAAAATTCTCGACACCAGGCGACGAATGTCAACGGTGAAAGTTATCGATGCATGATTAGGAAATTCTTTTTGCGTGGTTTCAACACACCCACATACTGCAAGGCTTACAACTTAGGTTTTGGGGGGAGTAATTTTTGGTATTACAAAAAAAAATTTCAAAATCGTTTATTAGCGAAATAAAAATACATACATATTTTTATAATTTTGGAGGGGGTGAATGCTTTCTTCCCTCCCCCTGGATCTGCGCCTGCACACAGTCAGAGCCTTGATGAATTTGCTTCGGGAAAATTTCCAACAAGCACTGGTCAGTCGCTTTGGGAACATCGCATGGCCACCGAGATCTCCCGATCTAACTGTCCTTAATTTTTTTATGGTGTTACCTTAAAGAGAGGGTCTATAATGACTATCCCCAATCTCTTGTGGCTTCAAAAGAAAATATTCGTCAAGAAATCAGTTCAATTGAACCGAGTTTACACAAGGTTCCGTTGTAAACACTGTATTCTACTCGAGGGAAGACATCTGGATGACATAATAAAAAACAAAATAAAATCCGCATTTCCATTCTATCGTTCAATGCTCTTAATAAAATATTGTGTCAATTATTACGTTTTTTATTTAAGTTTGAAAATATAAATCTGCTACCAGACGCGCTGTATAAGTAAGTGTGTATGTTGGTAAGTTTAAAAAATTCCTGAAGCTCAAAAGCAAAATTTTGATAAAAATTATAGACACATAAATCATACAATCATCATGTACCACGTACATACAGACAATTTAATTAAACAGCCCTGACTCCACCCCTCAACGTTGTCCAAAATAAGCCCACAGACAACAAAGCCAATGACAAAAAACATAAAAACATCCACACATTCACAACATATAAATGAAATTTTGATTAACTCAATGCAGTATCGAGTAAAATGGCTACGACTGCAATCACATATTTATCACAAATTAAATGTAATTTAAAACTTAATTAAGCTGATAAATGTGCAGGTTAAATAAAACACAATAACAAATTATACCCACTACACGAAATCTATATTCAGAAACAACAACAAAAAGCAAAGGAAAATACATTCAAAACAAATACACGAAATGAAAACAAACAACAAACGACATACGACATTTTATACACACAGAGAAAACACTTTTTTCGCCAAATTATAAAATACGAATTCATATCCAAAAATAGGTAAGCGTATAAGGTATTAAAAAGATACCAAATAAATAAATAACTACATACATACATACATAATTATCATATTATTAACAATGACATCTGACACACATAAGCAACATGTTTCAGTCTGTTCAATAATTTCAATATTTATGGATTGTTTGGGCACCACTTTTCTCGCACACTCATGATAACCGTGTTTGTGCTAAATGAAAAAATAGTAGAACATTTCTTTTCGAAAACGAAATCAAGTGTTTATTAATTCCAATAATTGCTTTTGGCAGTTGGAATATTTTCGTCATTTAACAGATGAATTTTCCTTTAAAAAGTAGTTGTCTTTATTTTATGAATTAGAGATGCATTTAATTTAAATTTTTTAATGAAAATATAGCAAAAGTAAAACGAGATTCCTAATTTTCCATTAAATTATATTAATGTCCAACTGTTGCATATGGGTAATTCCATGTCAAATTCACATGGCCACGACGCCTTTCAATATGGATGAATTTCCGTCAGAGGATCTCTTTCGTTATATTTAGTACTTCTACCAACAAAAAATTATATCAAAATTTTGTTGGTAACAGCGCTACCTGTTGTCAATGCTATCAATGATGTATACAGCACATCCATAGCAGTGATCGAATGCCGACTATCTTTAAATGAGATAGCAAGACATTCGAGGATGACACTTGTTTGGGTACCGGAACATTTCGGTTGTCCTGGCAACCTTATTGCTGACAGAATTGCCAGGGAAGGGACAGAGCTGGAGAACTCTATGATCTGTTACTTCACAGGTATTCCCCTAGCGCAATGCAAGTTCTTGATTCAGTGAGAATCACATAAGCTCGCGAAACTACGGTGGGAAAACGTGACCAACTGCCGCGTGGCCCCGCTATGATCCAAGCAGAACTCGCTACCTTCTTAGCTTTAGCAAGGTCCGTCTGCGGCAACTTGTGAATGGACATTGCAACTTTCTGGAATACAACGACTTCTGTAGAAGCTGTAATGATGAGGAGGACGAGGAGGAAACTGTACTCCATCTTCTATGTCAGTGCCCTGCCTTCAACAGCGCAAGAGCGATGGCACTGCAGTGCAGCTTTTTGCCAGACCTGAATAGCCTGGCGAGTGTTGAGCTGGTTAGAATTTCGGCCTTCCTCAGGACCACAAAATGGCTCAGTACGGCAGAGGATAACTCATAAGCAGTCCTCTGCTTTAGGGTATCCAAGTGCATTGTCTCGACAATGGCCATAATTACCTAACCTAACCTAACTGTTGTCTGAAAAATCGCGAAGTTTTTTTCTTTAAAATTTTTTAAACACAATAACGACAGCAGGCTACACGAACACCGACTACAAAGGTCGTTGGCTACAATCGTCGCCTCGTAGTCAGCTGCGGAATTATATTTAGAACGACATCACCAAATCAATAACCATGAGTTGTTGTTTGTAGCAGAATTCTCTTCATACGCCAGTGTAGCCGCTTTCATGTATTTAATACTCTTGAATAGTGTTATTGCAATAAAATTTAAAGTCCACAGTATATGACAAGAAATCATTTCAATAATAATAATAAAACGATATACTTTCAAGTTTACAATAGTTGAATTTATTTCTGTTATACTGGCAACACTGCATCTACTCATTGTCGCTCACCCAAATAGAAATTAGTTTAATTTGACTACAACCACAAAAACAGCAGGGACAACAACCAGTAGCCGTGTTATCTGTAGTAGTAGAAGTAATCATTCGTATATACGCACATGTATTCTATATTTGTAGTCTGCTGTCGTTATTGTGTTTAATGCTTAAGATTGAAAACCATCTGATACATAAAAATAATTGGAATGTCCTTTGAAAAGGAACATTTAGTGCTACAATATGTTAAACAACCATTCTTATTTTGTGGAAAAATGTAACATCTGCAGCGTTTGAAAATTTTAAGAAAGATTTAATCCAAGAGAGTATATTTTTTGCTATATATATATATATATATATATATATATATATATATATGTATATATATTTTTGTTGTTGTTGTTATTATTCAAAGATCTTGAAATTTTTTAAATTGTTATTTAAAGATCTTTGAAATGCATTTGCAAAGATTATTTTATTACAGGCTTTATAATACAAAATTGATATATTTAAAAGGAAGGTAAAAGGTACTAACAAATTGGATAACTACTTTGGATTTTTTTAAATATGAGAGATAAAACTGGTTTAAGACCAAAACATTGAAATCAAATACTATTTCCAAAAGATTACCTTGGAAGATCTCTGCAAACTATTATTTTATATTGATACATATTTATCACCTTGTTCTTCTTCTGCTTTATTCAGTTAAAAAATTGTTGCATAGGTTATGCTACTCTTTTTTACAACCGAAATTCCAAAATAATATTTAATATTATTTGATTTAGGAGAAAAAAATATATATATTCATCTGTTAACCTGGTCGGTTAATCTAAAGGAAACTAATTATGAACCAATTAAACCAAACCCTCGATTAATTAATCGAGCTGATAGCCGATTAAACCAAACCTCGATTAATTGAATACCCTATAATCTATCGATTATGATAGAGATTGGTCACCGTACTTATAGCCTGCCTACACGAATGTAATTTGCATCTTGTTAACACATTAAACTTTATTGGGAACGTTGATCATTTCTAATTATATCGCGCTTTAGCTGTAATCACAGTTGCCACTGTGGTACAATTGAACCAAAAATTGTTGTTTATTTTACGTTTGGTTCGCTGGTTCATTTTTTTTTTTTTTTTTCAAAAAGTTAACGATTATAATATAAATAAATTTTGAAAGTTTTATCATGCCTGTAAAAATGTATTTACGAAAATTATTACTCATCACATAAAGTAAAAGATTTGATTCGTTTACAACACTTGATAGTAATCGATTATTACCTGCCCACAGTAGTAAATCAAAAAGCTATATTGGCAACACTGAGCGATTGTTAATTTTGTTTACAAGTCAGAAATTGACAATCTGACTTCAGTGTAAAAAGTATTGTATTACGCTGGTATGCAAATAAAATTGAAAAAATTGGTTCTCTTTTTTTATTTTGGTTCTCTTTTTTATGAATTTTGGTCCCGAAGAAAAATTTAGAGTGGCAACCGTGGCTGTAATAGAGTTAGAACACAATTTATCACAAATATGAGATGCACATGAATACTGTTTTTTAAGACATCCCTGTGCATTTATCTGCACCCCTAGAAATTCTACAACAAAAAATATATCTAAAGTCTACAGTGGGATTAAGGCAAACAGAAATCTTTAAACGCGCTTTTCTCAGTTCTTTCTTTTTTGCATTATGACTATGTGGCAGCAAAGGCTGAATGAGTATGTTGGTATGTATGACCCATTACACATATGATTTTTCAATCTGGTTTCACTGTGTCATCCAACATCTCGCTGTGGCAACATTATGCAACATATTAAAGGTCATTACTCTCCCTCTCACTACCATTTAAGTTATGCCAAAGCCACCAATAAAAATTGTCTTTAATAAATACATGAAAACTGCAAAAGTACAACAAAACATAACGAAACACTATCAACATATACACATGAACACATGAGAATTGAAAACTACAACAAGAACACATTAACTTTTATGACTCTTTAACAAATAATAACCAAAGGAATGTACAGCAATTATATATTAACATTCTTGTACGTACATTGATCGAAAATAATATTTATGTATGGAGACATATTTGCGCTAATAAAGTTGTAAACAATAACTTAGTATATGTGTATCAAGTATACTATTCATATGTGTGTGTGTGTGTGTGTGCAAAGTTATTGTTTGGTAGTGTAGGTGATAGCAAAATGGATAAGAGCGAAAGGGAAAAATAATTAGAATAACTAGTGTGCTACTTGTATAATGATGATTAGAGTAATAAAAATAATAATAATAACATCAATATAACGTTTGCAATAATTAGTTAATAATACGTAGATGTACCTGTTAATTTTTAGTCACGAGTTTGATGCTTTCTAACAAATAATTAGAATAACTTTTTTCTAAGTGATTAATTTTACGGCTATTTTAATTATACGATTTGATTGAAAATATTTATGTATGTGTGTATGTGAATACAGTGTTGGAGTAAATAATAGGGAAACGCCGGTATTTCAATACTTTCCTGGAGTGTCATTTGTATTTATATATATTCAAATTGTCTAGATATAAATAAAGCTATAATAAATAAAAATCATTCGTTCTTCGTAGAAATAGGTTGTGTATTTGAAAAAGTTCATGGAAGAACTAATAGGGACACATACCTGATTTATAAATACTAGCTTTAACTGCTTTTATTACTTTAATACTTGACCGAAGTTCTCTTCATTTTTATAACAAACTCTTACCATCGCACGTTCATCTAATTTTCAAAATTGGCTCAAACTTCTTGAGCAATAAAATACCAAAAATCTTAAATTATATATTTGCTTATTTGAAACCAGTGATTGAAAAGGCCACACCATTACATGTACTTAAAGTTAGTAAAGCCAAGACTTTATAGCTTTAGCAACATGTTTCGGATCGTTATCCTGATGCATGTTGTCCTCAGAAATTGGGGTCATATTCCTCGGTAGAGTTCTTAAATACTCCACAGTCGAGACAATTGGACCAGCGGCAAACAACTCCAAACCATTGTTATTAAGTGTTTTTTGTCTTTTTTTTTTTTGCTTTTTGAATCACATTTCTTTATTTGGGGAGCAGCGTTCGGAGCATTTCCCATCTTACCCAAACACATTTGCCTTGGTTTCGGCAGACAACAGCATATTATCCGAGCCCGATTGTAGGTCACTGATAATAAGCTGGTCACCGGAGATTATTTAGATATACTGAGGCATAAAGTGCTTCCATTTACCGAAGCAGAATCCGCGTTGAATTTTGCTTAAGCAAATTAGAGTGCCCGTTGTGAAGTGCGCATCACAATCACCGGACTTAAATCTCTCAGAACATTTCTGGGAATCGCTAAACAAAATAAAAAGTGGAGCTCACAAGTCAACAAATATGCAAAGAAATGTTTGACAAAGCTCAGGAATCTTAACCGTTTCCCCGTATACGAGCGTCCATTTTGTGACTACAATGAAACGACGATGCCAGGAGGGAAGGTATTCCAAATGAAAAGAGCTTCCATGAAGTGTTGAAATAACATTCAAATTCCAAATAAAAAACATAGTTGGATAATTACAAAAATTTTACACGTCCCTATTATTTCTTCCAATGCTGTTGGAATGTGGTTGAATTATGATTATTAAGGGAAGTATGCAATAGTGGACACTTTGCAAAAATAGAGCGGGAAGGCAGCAGTTATTGAAATAAAAAGTAATTAATTTCTTAAAAAAACGCGATGGACATAAAAATTGCTGATGAACAACTGCTGCCATATGGGAAAAAGCGCAGCTGTGTGTGAAGGTAAATATACCGAATTATATATGTTTCGACGTAAGCAGTTACGTAACATAATATTTATCTATGGAGTTTTTGTATTAGCAAAATATCTATAGGAGTTTTTGAAACAGTTTTAATTTAAAAAAGAACAATTTATCTATGCCAAAAATATTTTTCGGCGATATCAAGGCTGCCATCAATCAAAATTAATTCAGTTTACGATTTTGTCGAAAAGCAGTAAATGATTACATTTTTCTATGGTTTAGTGCTGTTCAACTTTTGTATGTATTTGAAATTAATAAGATTGGATCTCAACAAGGATTGAAAAAAAATTGGTTCTATTGATGGACTCTGATATGCATAAAAAGCATAATTTGGTACATATCGCATTGTTAGCCAACATCAGTTGCAAATATAAATTAAAATAGCTCAACAGGCCTTTGCAATGCCCAATGAATTTCAGAACTTTATATAGGGTGTTTTTATAGAGTGATACAACTTTGAGTTGGCATCACTGCTTTATTTGACCACCCATTTAACAGCTGATAGTTGTTTTTTTTTTTCTTTTTTCTAAGTATGCTTTGACATTTTATTACGGATTGCCTTACACCAGAGCAACGCGTGCAAATTGTGGAAATTTTTAACCAAAATAATGGTTCTGTTCGTCAAACTTATCGTGCACTTCGTCCATTCAAAATTTTATTTTCCGATGAAGCCCATTTTTGGTTGAATGGGTACGTAAATAAACAGAATTGTCGCATTCGGAGTGAGGAGAATCCACAAGCTTTTGTCGAAACACCAATACATCCACAGAAAGTTACTGTTTGGTGCGCTTTATGGGCTGGCGGAGTCATTGGCCCAGATGTCTTCAAAAACGATGATGTTCAGAATGTTACTGTTTGTAAAAATTGGTGTTCCATATTGCGCCTTGTATGCACCAGCCGTGGCGGCCATATGACCGAAATCATATTCAAACATTAATGTCATCAAATTTTCTATCCAATAAAGACCGTTTCATTGATATCGAAAATATATTACTATGTTTTATTATGATTTAAACTTGTATCACTCTATAAAAAACACCCGATATTAAGAAACTTAAAAATTGTTAGAAAAACATTAAGAATTTTTCTGTTTTTTTAATATTTAAATGTTACTTTACATGTAATGAGATCTTTTATAATTTTTACTATATATATCCGTATGTTTATTGCCGATGTGTGTATTTAAAATAAATTTCACTCGAAACACAATTTCATATTATAATAGCTAAGCCCCAACTCCGTGTAACTTTACCTGAAGAAAGTAAGTGGCATCTGTTCCAATAAATAAGGTGGCATCGCTACGCCAGATGACAGTTTTTTGCGCAAACTTTTGCACAAAAAACTGGTTACATTGATGTCAGATTTTTGTGTACAAGTCCTCGTTGTGTTTGTACATGGGAGAGTGCTTAGTATTTGTGCATGTGTGCTTCGTTTTAGTGTGTTTTGTTGCTATAATTTTTTTACGTGGAACATGACTTTACACAAACAACAACTTTGAGTTTTTAGTCAGATTTTGGAAAAAAAAGACTCTGCACATAATTAATATTAAAGAGGTTTAACAATTGCTTTGGTTGTTATAATTTGTACTCGTAGCGATACCACCTTACATTTATTACACCATGTGCAAAAGTGCTGCCACCGTTTTAGTTTTTAGCTGACCAACTACTCCTATTTGCCGCTGTATGTAGCATTTTTGTAAATAAACTTTTGAGAAACTTTAACATTAACAATAAAACACTGACATAAGCAACTCATTTCTTATTTTGACTTATGTACATGCACATGTGACATTGTTATGTGACACCATTGACAACACAAGCAGTTTAACTTTTAACGCAGTTTCTAACATTAAGTTTAGATAATTTTCACTTTTTCCAACTCATTTGATATGGTGGCCAGTGTTGCTAACATAAAATTGGCCATAATTATAGTTGAAAACAAAGTGTTCTTTAGGAGTTTTATTTGTGTGGATATAAATACGCCGGGAATAACATGTTTCGCCGTAAAGAAAAGCGTTATAAGATATTTTGTGTTAAATTTATATATCCTATAAAAGTCTCAAACTTTATAATATAATCTCCTACATCAGTATTCTTGTGAAAATGTCAACTTGTTGTTGCAATATGGTTTCAGCGAAAAGAAAATATATATCCTTGCCAAGTCAGGCAAGTCAATAAAATTGTATATATTACAATCCCGCTGTAAATTTCCTACTCATGCAGATACAACGTTGAAATTTATGTCAAGAGGAAACGTGAATGTGTGACGAAATACATGCACAAATATATAGATGTAAATACATATCTTATATACGCTATGCGTACATATTTTTTTTTATATTCATTATGCACACATACACAAACATACTATGCGGGTACCTGATGAGCGCAATAAATAAGCTCTTTTTTCTTCAATTTATGTTACATCAAAAATTTAATGCAAAAATAAAATCGAGTACTTAAAATACATCGCAACACATGCTGAAATATTTTTAAAAACGAAAATAAAATCATAGCAAAAGCCTTTAGACGTTTTAACACAGAAAATAACATAAAAACGGCTGCGCAGAATACTGCAAACCCCTCAAAAATGGGTGCGAATAAATACATATCGGGCATAACTATTCATACTGGTCTGTGACTGGGAACCAGTTTTTTATTTTTAAGGAAAGTTTTAGATGATTTTTTCCCCAGTTGCGGTAGTAAATCTACCATTATGGCGTTGCCATATTAATGATTCCGCAGCACACATATTTTTCTTCATTTTGCTTACGTTCAAATTCAATTCGGATATCAAGAACGAGAAAATAGGAATATATGATTTTTTTTAGCTCCTAAATTAAATATCTGATCAGTTAATGTTCTCTATGCTTTTATAATCGCCGAAAACTACATCACCGGTTACCAAGTGGGAACCGGTTGATTTGAAAATTAAAATGATTGTTCTAGTTCGAAGAGCTCAAAAGCATAAAATAGCACAAAAACCAGGTTACGATAATTTTGATGTTAAAAAAGGGAGGGCCTTTAGGATCAACACTTTTCCATATTCCCATTTATTTTTTCCCTTGTTTTTATTCTTGAAAAATATATTCGTTATTTTATTCACGGTGATGTTGATTCCTGCATTAATCCTGAGATTATTTACCAGGTCTTTCGAACACTAATTTATTAATTGTAATTCAATTTCAAATAGGATCTTATTATTGGGCATTTTAGTATGGGAATTTTCGAAATAATTTGCTGTTTCTAAATAGACTTATAATAATATTTTTTATATAAATTTATTATATAAATATTATTTTATCAGTTTTTAATCACTCTAACGCTCAACAAAATTTATTTGAAATAATTTAGGGAAATTCCCGTTTTTGATTGTGTTGCTTTTCGTACCAGATGAATTCTAGTGCTGCCACTACGTTTTTCTTGTCCAAATACATACATTTTTAGATCGCGTTATATCAAATCAAGTGTCATGAAAACAAAATAAAATTTATTTGAAAACGTGTTAAATCAAGTTTGCGTACATACAGGATTAGGTGTAATTGCTTTGTTACTGATTAAATCAGAACCCTTAAAAGTCCAATTAATAAACGAAGTGAAATTTGTTAAATACTTTTATATTATTTCATAAATCGGGGAATTTTCTTTGCAATAATAACTTTTTTAAGCTTTGCGGCGTAGCCCAAAACCCAAGAGTAGGCTAGAGCATTAAACACAATAACGACAGCAGACTACAACTTGTCAAAAATAGAATACATGTGCGTATATGAGAATGATTATTTTTACTACTACAGACAACACGGCTACGGGTTGTTGTCCCTGCTGTTTTTGTGGTTGTAGTCAAATTAAACTAATTTCTATTTTGGTGAGCGACAATGAGCAGATGCAGTGTTGCCAGTATAATTTAAATAAGTTCAATTATTGGAAACTTGAAAATATATTGTTTTGTTACACAAAAAGATATAACAAACCAAGCTAATGAAATGATTTCTTGTCATATACTGTGGACTTTAAATATATTTTATTATATCATTATCTTATATTTAAGAGTATTACATGTAAGAAAGCGGCTACACTGGCGTTTGAAGAGAATTCTATTATAAACATGAACACATGGTTATTGATTTGGTGGTGTCGTTCTAAAAATAATTAAGTAGCTGACTACGAGCCGACGATTGTAGCCAACGACTTTTGTAGTCGGTGTTCGTGTAGCCTGCTGTCGTTATTGTGTTTAATGCGTAACACTTTCTCTTCAAGATTATTTTATAATAACAATTTTGAAAATCAACCCGATTTTGCTGTAGAATCACACCAAGTTTCCAAATGGAACATGTTAATGGTTAAAAACAAAAACTGTCGATAATATAAGAAATAGTAAAAACAACAGAAGATGATTATAATTATTAGACAAAAAAAGAGATGAACAAACAAACGTGATCTGCTTTTCAACGCTATTTTAATCGGATCACCAACATTAACAATTTGTGAAAGATACTTTTGTAGTTGTTCTTTTCTTAAAAATACAAATAGAATCCGTCCACAAGGCAGAAAACTTAATTATCTATTGTTAGCCTATCAAAATTAAATTTAAATCAATAGATAGTTGGATACAAAATTAATTATCTATTGTTTTTGCATTATTATTATAAAAGATATATTTCTAGAATGTATATAAATGCATACATACACACTTATATGCATACATATGTAAGCATACATACACATGCTGTCATTCATATGAATGTATATTTTTAATGAATATGTATAATGATCATATTATGATCTCGTTGTAAATAACATTCATTAGGTCGGAGAAAATTTTTATATTTTCTTTTGCAACGGATGGATTGTTTTCTTATTGTTAATAAAAACATGTCGTTTTTTAAATTTTGTCAAACTTTTGAATTAAAATTTTTTATTCTCCTGTCTTTTTAATGATCGAATAAAAGTTTAAAATTATTCCGCATTTCCAACAATGAATTATATTATGAAATTTGAAAGATTGTAAAACCTGAATACTTGGCAGCACTGATCTTGTGAGTTTTGCATTTTGACAGTTTTATTTTCAAGTACTTTTTAATTTTTTTTTTTTTTTTAAGCCTTTACAATCAAAGATTGTGGGCAACGAACCTCTTCTGTGTAAAGATCAATGCCACTAAAATTCACCGGCAAAGTAAAAAGTGTCTCTATCTTCTAATGCGTCTTCATGTGTCTCACCCCACATGTGGGGGTGATCCCTTAAGAGCTAGTCCAAGACAAAAAAAATTCACATTTTTATCGTAATTTTGATCAACGATTTAAGTGACAATATTGAAATCAGTTTCAAATATAAATTTTCGCAACCGAGCAGAACAGCTGTTTTCGAAAGACGCTACACTTGTATCAGTCTTATAGAGTGATACAAGTTTAAATCATTATAAAACATAGTAATATATTTTTGTTATCAATGAAACGGTCTTTATTGAATAGAAAATTTTATGACATTATTCCCCCACGGCTGGAACACCAATTTTCACAAGCAGTAACATTCTGACCATCATTGTTTTTGAAAACATATGGGTCAATGACTCCGCCAGCCCATAAAAGCGCACCAAACAGTAATTTTCTGTGGCTGTAATTGTGTTTCGACAAAAGCTTGTGGATTCGCCTCACTCCAAATGCGACAATTCTGTTTATTTACGTACCCATTCAACCAAAAATGGGCTTCATCGGAAAATAAAATTTTTAATGGATGAGTTTGACGAACAGAACCATTATTTTGGTTAAAAATTTCAAAAATTTTGCAAGCGTTGCTCTGGTGCAAGTCGATCCATAATGAAATGTCAAAGCAAACTAAACAAAAAGCAACTATCAGCTGTTAAATGGGTGGTCAAATAAAGCAGTGATGCCAACTCAAAGTTGTATCACTCTATAAAAAACACCCTATATTTGTTCCAATTTTATCATGAAAAAGAATACGAGAACTGCATCAAACCGATGAATAGGCTCTGTGTTGCCGTTTCATTATAATTATTCATGTCCGATTTTTTTGAATTTGCATGTTTCTTAAGTCAAACATTTTTGGTTTGAGTTTTCTTTTAACATAAGAACGTTCTTGCCCTTTAATTGGCCAAGCAAAAGACAGGGACTTCAAAAAAGTGCTGGAATCAAATTGCGGCATTCGATATCGGTCGAAATTTCCATTTAAATTGTATGGAAATTTCGATTGTTATCGAATGCGATAACTTGACCCCAGTTCTCGTATCCTTTTCCATAATAAAAATGGTTCAAATAGAAACTGCCAACACTTTCAGCCAAGTCACCTCACCAGTGTTGCTAAAAAAATATTCATGGTTAAAGGGCAGCGGCTATCGAAAAGTGCCGCTCGGCTGTGTAAGTTGAATATATAAAAACTGATATTTACTTTCCCTTGTGCTTTAGAATATTTTTTTATGAATTTTCGGGTTTAAAACCAACACTTTTCCAACAATTAGCCTATAAAATTAAATTTAATATTTTAATAAAAAGTTCAATATGAATTTTTTTAAATTAACATTTATTTCTCAGATTCAACCAATTGTCTTCTATTTCAGTTAAGAATTTTTTTATTTCTTCAACTTAGGGAATTTTTCCAAATGTTTTGACAAACTTTCAGGAATTTTAAAAGTTTATCTGCTTCACAATAACAAAAGAGGTGAATTACGAGCCATAGTATATAGAAATGTCCGGATTCACAGTAGCTGGATTTTGATAAATTTTTCAGTGCTTTGGCTTATTTTTTCCCCTGACAGATTTGGCAGCACTGCCAAACAGTGTTGCCATATCAATTAAACTCTTCAAGCATAAAAGTCATGATTCTCGTTCCCTTATAATTGTTGCATTTGATTTGAAACACCCCAAAATTTTTATATTCAACGCACAGAGTACTTTAACATTATTTCCCGCAGCATTCATTCATACTTTCCTTTCTTTCTTATCTTTTTTCTATTTTGATATATTGAAACAATTGTTAAGCTATTTTTAGTTATTTTCCTATTAAATTTTATTTCAATAGTATTTTTTTTTTTAATATAAAAAGCATAAAATGAAATATTCGACAACAAATGCTGTTAGTAGGTGTGTTCCCCAACTTGCTGGGGGCCATTAATGAAAGCCTTCACCGCACACATGCAGTTTCAGTTAAAAAAAAAAACACAAAATACATTTTTTCGAAATGTCTTTAATCCAAAGAAAATTTTTAATCACCATCATCTTTCGTTAGCTTTAAAACGAAATTTAATATTGATTTTTGTTTGAGGCTAAATTTAGTTTTTATTGCCAGATACGAAAATAAATAAATTGTCAACCCCACTTCAAAACAACCACCTTTTTAATTGTTTTGTCTAGTAGCCAGACAGACATCTGTGCAAAGCATTGTTGATTGTGTCGTATTCTTTATTTTCGGATCTGTGTGTTCCCCTTTTTTTCAGTAATTATCGTAGCGTTAGTAGAAAAGTTACTTTTAGTTGAAAAATGCCAGATGTTTTGTTTAAATAAAGCATTTCTGTAGGTTGACAGGAACGCACGCACACAAACGTAGAACTTAAGTTGTTGTCCTTAATTTATTTAAATTATAAATTAAATAATATCTCAATAAAATATTTATTCATTATTACGATAAGTTTTTTTGGAGAAAAAGAAAATTAAAACAAAGTCTGATTACAATTACCACTGCAACTACTGCCAACTATTATTTTACAAATATTTTGTAAGCGATTTTAAGCCAAAATTTTGTAAATCACTTTGGGTTAGTGAAATTTATATGAACACAGAAACAAAAATTTCAAATAATTTTACTCTCTATACTCTCAGTTCCTCTCTTTGATTTTGACAGGCAGAAGGCCGTGTCACAATGAATACGTTGCGTCCGTTGCGGCAATGTGTTTGACTGACATGACGTATAAAGAGTATAGAGTCGTCACAACAAATCCGTCGCCGTATATGACAAAGCAGCTTCTATCAACAAAAACTCCATTTTATTTATTTTCTTAAAACCAAATAAAAAGAAAAGAAAAAACAACCTCAAATAAAAAGCCCAATGCGAAGCACACAAGAAAAAAAGAATGTAAATAAAAATCAGTTGATGTCTGTGCCGGACTTGCCGTACGGCAAAAGTTGAGAGTTGACCAACTTTAATCCGTTACGGCGTCGTATACGTCGTGATTGTGACGCTCTTCATTAAAATATAAGAAATCAACTCAGCTGTCAGTCAAACACGTTGCCGCAACGTACGCAACGTATTCATTGTGACACGGCCTAGAGCAACGTACGGGTTTCTGTGCGTTTCTTTGGTGAAATAATTTTGTACAGAACACAGAGAAATTCTAAATATTTTTTTTCAATCTGTTTTTGTTTTCCGATTAAATTCTTTAACGCAAAGTGATTTACAAAATTAGGCCCTAAGTCTTCTTATACAATCTTACTATCGTTTTTCATAAACGCAAAGTCGAAATATGTTGAACCGAAGCGCATAAAAGTTACATGTTAAATGAAGTTTTAATTTAAAAAAAAAAAAATTTTTTGGAAAACGGTTGACCATCCCTGCAACTTCCCGCTAATTTTCTGCGCAAAGCCATCAAAAAGTGGTTTGTTGTGCTGCTCCACGATGTTGAGGTCTTCGAGCTCAAAAGTCTCATAAGAATTCAATAAATTGATTAATTTTCAAACTGCTTTAACTTTTGAATTAATAACCGATTTTAACGTGATAAGTGTGGATTGCTGCAGTCCGAGTCCTACAAAAGGCTAGAAAACACGAATTTATTGGATATATAATATCGGAGTTTAAAAAAAAAATTAATTTCTTTTCGTTCACGATATCTCATGAAAGGATTAACCGATTTTGACCCGATTTGCAGTGGACGATGTGGTTTTTTATTGTTGAGAGCTGATTAGTTTCTGAAGTCTTACCGATCGACTTTGAAAGTTATTGTAAAAAACCAATTTGAAAAATATTTTTCCAAGATTTTTTTTAAATCTAGTGGTACGAATCGGTTCAAATTCACAGGAAATCCAAATTTAGTAGAACCCTTTAGAGCGCCATCAGTTCGGCTGAAATCGAAAGTTATACGTGGGTCACGTATTTACACACACATACGCACACACACACACATATAGACATAGTAGCGACTTCTCAGACCCTTTTTTTTAAATTGACAACTTATTTGTTACCAATTTTATGTTCTAATACCCGATTTTTTTTTATATTATTTAAACAGCTGTTTACAAGAAAGTTTTAGTGCGTTACTTTGAAGATGTAAATAAATAATAGTTGTGTCTTAAGCATTAAACACAATAACGACAGCAGGCTACACGACCACCCACTACAAAAGCCTTTGGCTACAATCATCCCCTCGTAGTCAGCTACTTAATTATTTTTAAGACGACACCACCAAATCAATAACCATGTGTTGTTGTTGCTAGTAGAATTCTCTTCATACGGCAGTGTAGCCGCTTTCTTCTCCGCTTTAATACTCTTAAATAGTGTTATTCCAACAAAATATATTTAAAGTCCACAGTATATGACAAGAAATCATTTCATTAGCTTGGAGAGATAGTTTGTGTTTCTTTTTGTATAATAAGACAATATATTTTCAAGTTTACAATAATTGAATTTATTTATGTCATACTGGCAACACTGCATCTAATCATTGTCGCTCACTAAAACAGAAAAACAGTATGGACAACAACCAGTAGCCGTGTTGCCTCTAGTAGTAAAAATAATCATTCATATATACGCACATGTATTCTATATATTTTTGACAAGTTGTAGTCTGTAGTCTGCTGTCGTTATTGTGTTTAATGCTTTATTCAATATCATTGTGTTTATAAACATTCGTGTGACAATTTTATATTAAAAAGATGAACAAAAATAAAAAATGTGAGTGCTTTGTGGTTCATATATTAGCATCTTTCTTCGTCGAAAGCATTTTATATATCAATTTGAATGTTGGCTGTGTCGCGGCTGTCAGCTCAAAAGAGTTTTGACAAGCAGTTTGTGTTGTCAATTTGAAACCAATAAATTGAAAGTGTGGCTGCAGTGTAACATAATCTGCACATGTAGTAGCGCTGCCACACGTTTAAATTTTAAAGTAGCAATCGCAGGATTTCTTCCAAACAAAATATTACAGAATTATGATCAACTTTGAAATATTCTGGATTATCAATTTAGTGGTTTAAGAACGGTCGCTCTGGCAAGGCTGGCAGTTGTTCTATATCGCTTTGAAAAGTTTGCCATCTGCGAATGTAGAGCATTTAGCAACCAAAGAACGCGTAAATCGACCTACTGCGAGGAGAATCTGGAAAACTATATAAAAAAAGCGAGTGTGTGCAGACTAGAAGCGTTATACATGAGACCAGGCCTATTTGTCATACAAACGATAAACGGTGGCAACAAATTGGTGGAGCACATGCCAGATCTTACAAATATTGAAAAAACAACCGTTTGTACTCTATCAATCAGCAGGTTAGGGTTTCCATTCCTGCCCAACATCCCAGTCTTTTACTTTATAAACAGAGTTGGTGGAAAACGATGAACCAATTGGCTCAAATAGAGTTCTTCATTGAGATAAAATTTTGAAAAATGGCTTAATTTTTATTTGCATATTAACTGTAACACTGTGTCTGCGTTTCGATGGGTATGTGCCAGTATGTTCTCAATTCTATTACACCAATTCTGAGAATAATCAAAAGCATAAAGAAGAGAAAAATATAGAAAATCAAAATAAACCAAATCGGCGAATGAATGAACAAAAATAGCTGCAGTAGAGGCAAAGCAAAGCAGAGTAGAAATGGGTTTGAGGATTTCTGCAGAAAAAAATTTCAATGCGTCTGTCTCTTGAAATGATTGCTTGCTCGTCTGTGCATTTATCTTTCTGTCAGTCTGCGTACAATTCGTTCTACATGTTTGTAGACAACACGATGATAAAGTCTTTATATTTCACATAAAAAAAAACGAAATTAAAAAGGTGACAGAATTGCAAGGGCATAAAATGAGTTTAACAGCTTACAGCGGAAAGAAGTCAAACACATTTTTTTATATATTTTTTTTATATGCATATAAGTAATTGAAATTAAATGGCACGCCTTAAAGTCTATAAAAAGCTCAAGATTTGGCAATCGTGTATCACAAATTATACTTTGCACTGTATGCAGTACAATTTGATGCTTTTACTTAGTATATGCACTTACACTCTTCATTTACATTCTGTGTAAATTATTTCTATATTTTTTCAGGTCTTTCATTTTTGTTTTTTTGTTCATTTTGCTCACTGCAGATACACATCCGTACATGTTTTCCATTACAGAAGCGTATAAGTGATGTTTTACATAGAGGATTTGTGCTAATCATATGTAAGGCTTTATTAAATATTTAAGAAAGTGTCTAACAGAATAATAAAAAATTTATATGTACTTAGAGAATACGCTCAAGCGGTTTTTTCCACTCACGTTAAGGCATAATGAATTCTAACAATTCCAAGAATTAAATAGTCATGTACAGGGCAACCAAATTTATGATATATCATATTTTTTTCTGCATGTCTTACAAACATATGAAGTAGTTATTTATCCGTTTCAGATATTTTTAGGAATTTTGGCATCGATTTTTTAGAGCATATTTTGGCAAATTTTGCCCTTAAAGGGCATATGTTGGCATATTATATAAGAGCATATTTTGCTTTTGAAAGCAATTTTAAGAGCACGTTTTGCTTTTAAAAGCACTTTTTTATTAGCACATTTTGCTTTTAAAAGAGCATTTCTTGCAAAATTTTTGTTATGACTGCATTCCAACTATTTTTAATGTGTACTTGAACAATTTACAACCAGGTGGAGTTCATCTAATCGACTACGGCGAACTGAATTCGCCACTGACATAACCAAAGCGAATTGAATTTCGCAGACGAGTGAAATGTTTATCTTATTCTATTTATGTATATAAACACGTTGAGCCTTAGCTTCTTGGTTGTTTAATATTTAAGTTTTAAACACCAACAATTTTTTAAATCGGTAAAAGAAAAGTTCTTCGAAAATCCGGTAAGCCGCCGCCGGAACTTTCTCCCACCTGAACCAATAACAACCCGTTGGGGTACATGGATTGAGGCTGTAAATTATTATGCTACCAATAACGAAAAAGTTTTGAAAGTTTTAGATAGTTTAACAGATGATGCTCAATCGATTAAAATTGACAAAGAAGCTTTACGTAAATCTAAAACAAAAACAGATTTAGTTTTTATTGCATCGAATTATGGATTTATTGCCAACAATATCAAGAAATTTCAAACTGCTGGTATTTCCCTAACTGAGCAAATAAAAATACTGAACGACACCGTTAAAAAGATCGACAATGTGCCTGACTCCGATTCTAAGCATATTGTTTAAAATAAGTTAAAACAAAATATAATATAAAAAATATTTGTAGTCATCTGAATGGTTCTAAAGCAAGCCCAACTTCAGAATATGATGTGGGCGAAGTTTTGTCTTTTAAATATGCTCCAATGAATTCAGCGGATGTAGAAAGAAGTTTTTCTTTTTATAAAAGTATTTTTAGAAGCAACAGACAGAACTTTCTTTTTGAGAATTTAAGCCAACTCGTCGTAATTTATTGCAATTCCAATATGAATTAAGCTAATATATTTCACAGACTTATACTTGTACAAATTTGCTTACAAAGTAGTTTTTAATTCGTATTTTATATTACATAAATTAGTATGTACATATGTATTTGTATATGTATATGTATATGTTGTCTTAGACATGTAATATGTTCCTAAAGTAACAAGTTATTTAATGAATTCCCTAACATGTTTATTTTTTCATTATTTTTTAAATAAAATCTTATATTTTTAAGAAAAACAAAACTTTTCAGAGCATATTTTTTACATTTTAAGAGCATTTTTCCTGGTTTTACAGCATTTTTTATGCGCTTAAAACCCTTTTTTAAAGCATATTTTTGGTTGCCCTGGTCATGTACTTAACCATGCAAAATCTTTAAACTTTTTATACTCGCATTATTAAACTGGACAGATTCTCATTGAACACCTCAATATGGTGCATTTTGAAGCTTTTTTTTTCATCTCAGTAAACTTATCAAAATGTTAAATAGGTCGCTTTGCGTTTCATGTGACGAAACGTTGTGAGCAACCTCTCCTCACTTTTTTTTTACAAAATCAACAGACTGCAGCTCCAGCAATATGAGATCATATAAAAATATCTCGAAAAAGTTTCACATGATAATTTCTATATTTCAAAGGCAAAGCATTGGGAATAACTTTTTCTGATTCTTAGCACACTAATTATGTGCGAAATTTGAGGGCACTTCGTTACAGGTCTATTAACATCTATGAAAAAGAATTTTCATGATATTTAGCATCACAAGCACTGCAAAATAAATACGCTTGTCATTATATTCCAGTTGAAAACAAAAGAAAATACGGATACATAAAACAAATTACACCCCATGTAAGTAAGTTATTACATATACATACATACAAACGCACACATATAAAAATATGTAGTATGTGTTTTGCTTTAACAAACAATAGCAAGCATAAGAGAGATAACCATATCAGCCAAGATATACAAACAAAATCCCTTTTTAGGTAAAACGTATCACAGATAGTGAAAGTTGTTTACTGCATTAAACATTTAAAAAAAAAAACTTATTCAACAGTTTTTGCACAGACAAAATTCTCCAAAATACAATAAAATAAACAGACGACGGAACAGTGTTGTCAGTTCAGAGATTTTCTCCCACAAATCCTGCGTTTTTATGCCAGTAGGAGAGTTTAGCGCCATGACGTCTCAAAACACAGGGACTTAACTTTCAGCCAAGTCACTGAACCAGTCAGTGGTACTGATAAAAATACATGATTAAAGTGTAGCGGCTTTCAATAACAGCCGTTCTGCTGTGTAAGTTGAATATATAAAAACAGATGTTTACTTTCCCTTATGCTTTGGAATATTCACTATGTCTTTCTGGCATGTGTGTGAAGATAAATTTAAATTTAACTAGCCGAGACACAAACCGAAATTTGTACCAAACCTGTTCTGCAGTTAGCGGAGCTCTGTTAACTACTTAACAGTTCGAGCAAATTTTGACTAAATTCACTTATAGACCAAAATCCAGGAATTGGAACACAGTCAGTGTGCAGAATACATGACCCAAAGGATACTTGATGGCCCAGAGAGTCCTTTATATAGCAGAAAAGGTCTGATGTCTGAAATAATTTTGGAACTTTAATAATATCAATTTAAAAAAAATTCTCTTGAAAAGTGTGCTTGGCAGGATTAGTGGCCATTGTGGGAAAATGGGAAATACTACCAATATGCCACTATATACAAATGATGGTCCAGGGAGCCCTTTATATAGCAGAAAAGGTCTCATGTCTGAAATAATTTTGGAATTCGAGTAATACCAGTTTTAAAATTTTGTTTCTCTAGAGGATCAGTGGCCACTGTGGGGAAATGGGAAATACTACCAATATGCCACTATATACAAATGATGGTCCATAGAGCCTTTTATATAGCAGAAAAGGTCTGATGTCTGAAATAATTTTGGAATTCGAGTAATACCAGTTTTAAAATTTTGTTTCTCGAGAGGAGCAGTGGCCACTGTGGGGAAATGGGAAATACTACCAATATGCCACTATATGCAAATGATGGCCCAGAGAGTCCTTTATATAGCAGAAAAGGTCTGATGTCTGAAATAATTTTGGAACTTTAATAATATCAATTTAAAAAAAATTCTCTTGAAAAGTGTGCTTGGCAGGATTAGTGGCCATTGTGGGAAAATGGGAAATACTACCAATATGCCACTATATACAAATGATGGTCCAGAGAGCCCTTTATATAGCAGAAATACTACCAATATTTATACTATTATTAAAGTTCCAAAATTATTTCAGACATCAGACCTTTTCTGCTATATAAAAGGCTCTATGGACCATCATTTGTATATAGTGGCATATTGGTAGTATTTCCCATTTCCCCACAGTGGCCACTGATCCTCTAGAGAAACAAAATTTTAAAACTGGTATTACTCGAATTCCAAAATTATTTCAGACATGAGACCTTTTCTGCTATATAAAGGGCTCTCTGGACCATCATTTGTATATAGTGGCATATTGGTAGTATTTCCCATTTTCCCACAATGGCCACTAATCCTGCCAAGCACACTTTTCAAGAGAATTTTTTTTAAATTGATATTATTAAAGTTCCAAAATTATTTCAGACATCAGACCTTTTCTGCTATATAAAGGACTCTCTGGGCCATCAAGTATCCTTTGGGTCATGTATTCTGCACACTGACTGTGTTCCAATTCCTGGATTTTGGTCTATAAGTGAATTTAGTCAAAATTTGCTCGAACTGTTAAGTAGTTAACAGAGCTCTGCTAACTGCAGAACAGGTTTGGTACAAATTTCGGTTTGTGTCTCGGCTAGTTAAATTTAAATTTATCTTCACACACATCTTTCTGGCTTTTAAACACTTTTCCAACAATTTTATAGACTAAAATGAAATTTAATATTTTAATAAATAGTTCGATAAGAATTACTTAAAATTAAGATTTATTTCTCAGATTCAAAAAATTGCCTGCGATTTCAGTTAAGAACTTCTCTTAGTTACCGCATTGATTTCTCCAACTCATGGAATTTTTCGAAGTGTTTAAGCGAATTTCCAGGAATTTTAAAAGTTTGTATGTTTCGCGATAACGAGCCGTTTAAAATGTTCGGCTTCATAGTAGTTGATCATTGTTTTGGTTTATTTTTTTCCCTGAGAGCCTTTTGGCAGCACTGCTAACAGTATTGCCATATCAATTGAACTCTTCAAGCAAAAGTCATGATTCTCGTTCCCTTATGTATGTGTTTTGTGTCTTACACACCGGAGTGCATTATTTAACTCAGACTTTTATTTCTCTTGTAAAGTAAGAGGAACTGCAATTAGGGCTCTCATATATGAAGGTAACAATATTTATATTTATTGAACATTTGTTTTTGTTTTTGTTGCAGCTTAAGTAGCAGCATGAGAACCGCCGTTTGGCAGTAACCATGGTTTGGCAGTTAATGCATTAAACACATTAACGACAGCAGACTACCGACTACAAACTATCAATATTAGAATACATGTGCGTATATAAGAATGATTATTTTTACTACCATAGGCAACACGGCTACTGGTTGTTGTCCCTGCTGTTTTTGTGGTTGTAGTCAAATTAAACTAATTTCTATTTTGGTGAGCGACAATGAGTAGATGCAGTGTTGCCAGTGTAACATAAATAAATTCAATTATTGTAAACTTGAAAATATACTGTCTTGTTATGCAAAAATTTTATTGGAATAACACTATTTAAGAGTATTAAATATATGAAAGCGGCTACACTGGCGTTTGAAGAGAATTATACTACAAACAAAAACTCATGGTTATTGATTTGGTGATGTCGTTTTAAAAATAATTAAGTAGCTGACCAGCAGGCGACGATTGTAGCCAACGGCTTTTGTAGTCGGTGTTCGTGTAGCCTATTGTCGTTATTGTGTTTAATGCTTAAACTAATTTTTAATTTAGAGAGCGACAATGAACGAATCCAATGTTGTCAGCATAATATAAACAAATTAGATTGTTGTGAACTTGAAAAATATACACCCCTATCGTGAATATTGTGGGAATAAGTTGTTTGGGAGCAAAATTATTTTCCCATCCCAAAAAATTGGGATCGTGAATTTCTTGGGAGTAAAGATTTATATTGTGAATTATTTGTGAATGCTCTGTAAACACAAGTTTTTACTGTGAATTATTTCTCAACATTTTTTGTTGGAGGAAAACACAAAAATTAAAAAATGAATAGCGTCTATCTTCGTTTTCGTTTGCTGGAACAAGAGAAACAATCAATGGAAAGATTGCAGCGAAGGTATATTCGAGATGACTCGAATCCGCTATCACTACCGGAGATAAAGTAAAAATTATACATAGAAAAATATTTATGTTTGACGTTAAGCTATGTTTTCTTTTATGCTGATTGCTGGTGTTCCGAAAACTTCCACATCCAAGCCTTCAATACTCTCCTCCAACGAGAATAGATCAATGATGACTTCTTCATTAGAAGAAAATACATACTCACGGCTTGGGCCACCACTAGTCTTGTTACGATTTTTTTTGTTTTCTGTGAGTTTTTTCCGAATGTACCGTTTCTGATCAATCCACACCTGCGAAAATTTCTTGTTATTGCTTTTTAACCGACATAAGAATATATTCTCTCCTTTTTCCACTCCGCTGTAGACTTAGTAGGCGGTCCTAGGCTGCGTTCAACGACACGTTTAACTCACTCCGAAATTTGGCCACATCCTCTCTTTTCTCCTTTTGGAACCCTTTCGCATATGAAGGTTTCGCGACCATCGCTTCTACCATACAATTTATCTGCTCCTTATTTACATTTGCGTTCCTTAAATAAAACAAAGCCTATAGTTTTACAAATTCTATAGCAGAAACAATTTATAACTTACATTTTCCCTTGTCGTTCCCATTGGCACGTGTTGTGAATATATTTTACAAAATAATTCTTGGGAATAAACATTGGCGATACCATATTTTTTAAGTTTGTGAATTCATTCCCAACTAATTTTTTATGGGAACAATTCACAATAGGAAAAAGGGAAAGTTGGGAGTTTTTTAATGGGAATAGTTGATTGCGATAGGGGTGATATTATTTTATTCGACAATATATATGAAAAATTCCACTATATGGATTATATATGGATTATTGGACTATATTCTATCAAAAAAAAAAAGCAAAACAAAAACAACAAAAAAAACAGCTCGCATAGCTGAGTTGGGTTTGTGAAAATTTTTGCAGGTCCTGAAAGTTCAGTGCGCTAAAGAATCGGTTTAAAGCAAAATATGGTTACAACTTTATTTCCATTAATGGCTTCTCGTTTGTGCCAACAAAATAACAGTTCGTATATGATATTTCAAAAATATTCTTCATGAAATTCTCGTCCAAATAACAAAAAGATTTCATGGCAACAATTTTTCTTTCTCCAGCATTAATTATATTGAGTATTTACTTCTCATTTTATTTCATAACAACCATTCTGAAATTTTACAATACTTTTATATATTTCAGCTAAATATTTTAGCGTTTTAAAGCGTTTTGGCAAGATATATGCAAAACTGAGTTAACAACAGTGTAGTCGTAATACAGGTGGTGTATTGCAAAAAGAAAAGACACACCACCAACAACAATAATAAATAACAAACACATGTTACAACAATGACACCAAATGCTACTACAACAAAAACAAACAGGAGAGAATGGCTAAAATACAGTGCATGAAATACTTATAAGCACAGTAATCATTCAATATATTTTACAATTCTTTCAATCTTATATTGTATTTGTTGTAGCCCAAATGAAAAGATATATAAAATTTATTGTATTTAATGCTTAATCACGAGTGAAGAGTGTGTAGCTTTTAAAAATGATTGCTTTTCTGCCACAAATTTATTATCACTAGAACACCTTCCGTTGTAGTAGCGGTTCAACAGTAAAACTCACCCTGCGTTACTGAGTCGGCAGGATTGGCTCTGCTGTCACCGATAAGCTTCTGCGCCCTCTATGCAAGAAAGCATTTAAGCGAATACGCTTATATACCTCAAGGTAGTCAAACGATCATGTGAGTATGTATAGAAAATATTTTATAAAACACCGTTTTTAATCATTTGATATAAAGAGGTAACAATTTAAATCAAGAAACGACAAAAAATCCAAACGACTACAGTATTTGCAGAGTTGATATGAAAAAGAAACTGAACTAATTAAGCGAATACAATTTGGGAGCTTAATTCTTATGGCAATTATCCGATAAGCGATCACGTTTCTTTAAAGAAATGGTGAAAAATAAAATGGGCATTGAAAACTCCAGCTGAGTATGCGGGGAAGATACTTATTTAAACGTGTAGTAATTAAACGGGTTACACCGTACCCCTTATTCTGTAACTATTCATCGCCGTCCATATGAAATCAATAGCAAAATAAAGATACAAAACAGTTTTCTCTTAGCATGTACCATTTCTAATAGCCCCAGGCTATTATCTAAACTTTCGTTGAATAGTCAGAGGTCGGCAACAGTAGTCAATTATTGCCCATGGATGACATGTAAGCGTCTTATTTTCAATATTCACCCTTATCGTGTTTGTCGTATTCGCTTTTACAAGTTTACAATTTGTAACAAATTAAACACAAAAGGCCTTGTTTTTTAATCTGGAGAATTTAAAGTTGAAAGATTCCAAACACGATAAAAGTGATTGTCTTGACTTTGGCGTCGACAAATATTTACGGAATTTATGGAATATCAGTATGGGAATATATAATATTCAAGTATATCCGATACGATTTCTTTTGGATAAAGTGTAAAATATATAGTTCGTGTTTAAAAGCAAACGTATGAAAGATAAGAAAAGAGAATTGTCTATTCAGTAAAAATGTGTATACAGACTTACAAATTTTAAGTCTGTTACCCCTAAAATCACAAACCGCTTAAGTGTTAAAATAAAAATATAATAAATATGAAATATTTTCTTATATTAAATTTGTTTTGTATAAAGGAATTATTTGCTTAAACGCGAACTATGAAAATGTATGTTGTATAATAAAAGTGTACTTATTTTCACCCTTTAAATTTAACTTATGGCGTTTTCTTTTCTAGAAAACATGTAATATTTTTATTACTTATTTTCTAAAAAGTAGCAGCTTGGAAGAGTTTTAAAACAGAAATTATTTTTCGTGCTGGATGTTGGAATCATTTCTAATAAATTCCTTAATTTGAAATGGCAAAATGTTGCTATTTTCTGTTAAAAAGTGTGAAAAATGTTGCACTATTTTGTAGAAAAGAAATCGACATTAATTTAACAGATTAATGAAAAAAATTTTGGTTTTTGTCTTTAGTCTATTACAAATTTTGAAGGCAAATACGCAAACAAACTATAAGGCTAAATATACATATACAGGGTGTTTTTTTATAGAGTGATACAACTTTGAGTTGGCATCACTGCTTTATTTGACCACCCATTTAACAGCTGATAGTTGCTTTTTGTTTAGTTCGCTTTGACATTTCATTATGGATCGACTTACACCAGAGCAATTCATGCAAATTGTGGAAATTTTTAATCAAAATAATGGCTCTGTTCATCAAACTTATCGTGCACTTCGTCCATTCAAAATTAAATTTTCCGATGAAGCCCATTTTATGGGCTGGCTCAGTCATTGACCCATATGTCTTCAAAAACAATGATGGTCAGAATGTTACTGTTTGTGAAAATTGGTGTTCCAGCCGTGGGGGCCACATGTCCGAAATCATATTTAAACATTAATGTCATAAAATTTTCTATCCAATAAAGACCGTTTCATTGATATCAAAAATATATTACTATGTTTTATTATGATTTAAACTTGTATCACTCTATAATAAACACCCTTTATATACATCTACATACATGCACATATACATAGCAAGTCCCTAATACAATGCCCATCACTGTACAAGCAGCACGCGCATTTATGGTAAACCTTAAAAAAATAATGGAAAGCACAAAAACATATTTGCAATAAAAGCAAATAGTACACAGTTAAAGTTCGATGACCTAAACTTCCTTTGTTAAGAGCATTTACAACAACAATAGATATATTTATGTATATAATAAATTTCATAAAACCTTAGACTAAGCATTAGTTTCCTCAAATACACGTAAAAACATGTAAGTAAGAATGTGTGCACGAAAGTATAAAAGCATTTCAACTTTAGGATTCCTTAAAGTATGAAAAACGCCTTTAAATAAATCGTATAAATCGTTAAGTAAAAAGTGAAGCAAACAGATAGCACAGTGTGGCATCACTTGTGCAAAACAGCATGTAATATCAGACCAGTGGTGCCACTTATTTACATTTGGGTTCTCGCGAAGCTTGTAATTCTCCGTATAACATGTAAAATTTTTTTTATATTTTCACTCTTTTCGCAACAAATAATGTATGAACTGTAGAACAAGATTATGCATTTTATTTGTTGGAGTTTGTTTTTTAAGATCTCCGGTTGGAAATTGTTCGCTGCGTTTCTGGAGTTAGCGTTGTTTGGATATAGTTCAGGCAGATGCGCACATGCACCGCTTTACCACACCACTGATATATACCGCCTTTCACTTCATCCATATGGATTTTATTTTGTATGACTTTTACTTCCGATATTTCAGATCATCAACATAGAATATATATAAGCACGATATATAAAATCACTTAAGGAAAATCTTTAAATTATATTTAATGTTTCACATAGCAGGTGATTTAGGTAATTGCAAATTTAGTATAAAATTTTAATTAATATCTCAAACTATACACCGTCAAATAATTCGTCGCGCCGTATATATTTTGCTTGTGAGATAAATAAGTTCATACAAACAAACAAAAGAATTTTCTTAACTTTCCGCCAAGAAAACTGAAATTTTAAAATCGGTAAGTTATTGGTTTTACACGGTTTTGCAAAAAATTTAGTTCTCATCAGATCTCGACCTTTTGTAGTTCTAGGAATCTTCCCCGACTAATGCTGAGAGACCGTCGCTATGTCTTTACGTATGTATGTTTGTGTGTGTGTATAAGTATGTAAGGCGCTTATAACTTTGGAACGGCTTGACCGATTTCAACCAAAATGGCGTTGTAATAAAGAGTTCTACTAAACTTAGATTTCCTATGAATTTCATTAACCGATTTGAGCCGGTAGATTAAAAAAAAAAAAACTTACAAAAGGAAACATTTTTTAAAGTGATTTTTTTTTAAATAAGGCATTAAACACAATAACGACGGTAGGCTACACAAACACCGACTACAAAAGCCGTTGGCTACAATCGTCGCCTCGTAGTCAGCTACTTAATTATTTTTAGGACGACGGCACCAAACCAATAACCATGTGTTGTTGTTTGTAGTAAAATTCTCTTCAAACGCCAGTGTAGCCGCTTTCATATATTTAATACTCTTAAATAGTTTTATTACAATAAAATATATTTAAAGTCCACAATATATGACAACAAATCATTTCATTAGCTTGGAAATATATTTTGTTGCTTCTTTTTGCATAATAAAACAGCATATTTTCAAGTTTACAATAATTGACTTTATTTGTACTGCACTGGCAACATTGCATCTCCTAAGTGTCGCTCACCAAAATAGAATTTAGTTTAATTTGGCTACAACCACAAAAACAGCAGGGACAACAACCAGTAGCCGTGTTGCCTGTAGTAGTAAAAATAATCATTCTTTTATACGCACATGTGTTCTATTTTTGACAAGTTGTAGCCTGTAGTCTGCTGTCGTTATTGTGTTTAATGCTTTAAGAAGACACATTTCTTAGCAACTTTCGATCTGGCAATTCGGCTGTTTTCGTGTAACATGTTGCTGTTAAACATGTCCAGTTTGATGGTTAATTTAACCATGAATGGACTTACAAATCCACAACGCTCGCAGGTTATTGAATTTTATTATCAAAATACATGCCCTCTTATTTATCGGAAAATTGTGTTCAGCGTCGAAGCTCATTTCTGGTTGATTGGATACGTGAACAAGCGAAATTGTCGTATTGAAGATGGGATTCAAATTTACGATGACAAAATTTTTTTATCCAAAATGGAAGATCTGGACTTGACTAACAGGTGGTTTCAACGATATAGCGCCACCTGCGACACAGCACGCCCAAGAATGGCCGAATCGAAAGGCGACTTCGGTGGTCAGTTTATCTCAGGTTTGATATCGGTATATTGGCCGCCTATACCGCCTATATTTTGTGGGGTTGCGTCACGGATCATGTCTTTAGGCACAAACTCACTGGAAGCCAATATTGACGAATTTATTCGTTAGCTTTCAGCCCATATTTTGGAGAGAATATGCCAAAATAAAACCCAGCGTATAAACCACTCGGGTCACTATTTGCAACATAAAAAAAAATCTCTTAAAAAATCACTGATTACTTTGCACTACAGGGTTTATAAACAGATTTGGGAATATATAAATTTTTTATCCCGCATGTAGTGGGGCTTTCTCAAATATTTTATATATAAAATAAACTTTTAAAATCTCATTTATAGTCAAGAAATGTTGAGTGGAAATGGTTTTTTTGTGCATCATGTTAGACACTACAACGGATGAGACAGAGACAGGGAGATATTAATTAGAAATCTGTCACTGTGGTATGAATGAATGTCGGCATAAATATTTCGCTCTTAAAAATACATCACAAATACAGAAGATAAGTTTTGTATTTATGTAAAAATATGTTTGTGTGTGTAATTATATATGTAATTTGTTCGCAAAGCCGTGAGGCAATCAAAATTGTAAAACAAGGAAAACCCGTGTTTACAAAGCCAACAGTTATTTAAGTTTGTGGAAAAAGGAAGAAAAATATATACAATAAGAAATGTCTGCTTTAATTGACAAGACAATATGGCGAATTTGTCAGAAATTTTCCTTGAACAAATTAGAAGGTTAATTATTTAGCAAATATATAAAAAAAAACACGGAAACTCAAAAGCTGAATGGAAATGTTTGGGTTGTTTCTAGATTTTGTAAGAAAATACACAAGATTTTTAACGATTTTTCATTGCGATAGCACAAAATGCCACGATGCGTTCTCAGATAAGTCCCAACAAAACTTGGTAATAAAAAGATATGGTTTTAAATAAAAAATCCAAATTTAAAAAAAATATATGGAAAACGGTTGACTCTAAAGATCATCCTTGTAACTTTCCGCTAGTTTTAACTAGAGCTGTACAAAACAGCTCTTTTGAGTGAGCGCTCTTTTCAGCTCCGCTCACTTTACTGAATTAATTCATTCAGTTCATTCAGTTGTTTCAGTTCATTCAGTAGCTCAGCTGCTTCAGTACTTCAGTTTATTCAGTAACTCAGTTGTTTCAGTAGCTGGCAACTTTATAAATAAAGAGCACTACATCCCTGTATGCATTAGCACATGTGTGTTTATTAATTCATTTTTTTCGTATGGATTTTGACATACAAACTGAAACATCAGTGAAAAGAGCAACTGAAAGAGCTAATGAATCAACTGAGCTAAAAACGCTCAACTGACTGAATGATTCAATTGAATTAATTCATTCAGGAGCCGTACAGCTCTAGTTTTAAGCGCAAAGCTCTCGTAACCTGTGCCTCGTTTCTGTAACTGATGTGAGAAAAACTAAATAATTATGCTATATTAATATTTTTATAGGCTAATTGTTCTAACTTAGTTAAAATCTCAGAAAGACATGATGATAAATATTCCTAGGCACAAAGGAACTGTTATCACATTCAACTAAGCGACCTAAACAGTGGTGATAAACACAATATGCAGCGACTTTCGAAAACAGCTGTTCTGCTCTGCTGTGTAAGTTGAATAAAACTGATGTTGACTTCCTTTGTGCCTAGGAATATTTATCATCATGTCTTTCTGAGATTTTAACTAAGTTAGACCAATTAGCCTATAAAAATATTAATATAGCAAAATAAAAATGTTCAATAAAAATAAAATCACTAAATAATTATGGTTGTCATGCTTTTTATTGTAGGGTTATCCATAGAAAAATTTATTTATTATTATATGAAATTTATTTGTTGGGTGGTTAAGCAATGTCTATATGCATTTCATTGGCGCTTCTCACCAAATCGTCAGTAGACTTCAACCACAGTTTTGCAAAGTTTCAAACTTCTCAACTTATAAAAAGAGTTTCACAAACTATTTATATAATTATTTATTTATTATAATGTGATTTTCTTAAAATCATTTGTGGGCTTTCATTTAAATTCTCAAATTGTTTATGGAAGTTATTTGATAAGTTAAGAAGTTTGAAACTTTTCAAAACTGTGGTTGAAGTCTACTGACGATTTGGTAAGAAGCGCCAATGAAATGCATATAGACATTGCTTAACCTCCCAACAAATAAATTTCATATTATAATAGTACAATGACAATATGTCAAAAAATTAGTTTATTAACAATTTATTTATTATTATAAAAAACCAACAAGATTTTAAACGCATTAAGAAATATATTCTGACCAATCCTGTGTTTCACAGGGTGACGATAATTTTTTCGATGCGAGAAGTTCTCACTTCTGTTTTTTGTTCTATTCTTTGAGTTCTTCGAGCTGAAACACTGTTATTTTAATTTTCAAATCAACTGATTCCGACGTAATAAACGGTGATTGGTGTAGTTTTCGGTTACTATATATAATCGAGAACACTAACATATCAGATATATATTTTCGGAGTAAAAAAATAAACATATATCACAAGCAAATTAACCTATTTCCACGCGGTTTGCGGTGACCGACGTGGTTTTATAATGTCAAGATTGATTTGTGGAATCGATGCGTAGAATCGTTTAAAAGTTATTCTAAAAAGAATCTTAAAATCTACCAGTGTGAAACGGTTCAAATTGACGGGAAATTCAAGTTCGGCAAAGCTTTTCAGAACGCTACCAGTTTGGTTTGGTTCCGTTAGAACGTCTTAAAGTTAATAATTCTTACATACACACACACACACACTCACATACAGACATAGTGACAGGCTTTCAGGGAAGCTTCCTGGGACCTCAAAACGTGGAGATCTGATGAGAACACCATTTCTTCAAAGCGGGGTAAAATCTATAACTTCCCGGGTTTTTAAGATTTTAAATTTTCCTAGCGAAAAGTTAAAAATATCTTTTCACAAACCTTAATTTGATTAGAATACAACCATTTATATTCAAATTTTCAGACCTGCCTACGCTGGGTGTGTTGTCGGCTATAAAGCATATTTTGGAACTTTTTACGGTATTTTTAAGGGAATCTTTTTATTCTAAGAGTTGCCCGCCTTTTTCCATAATACGATAGTGAGGGAGAGGGTTACTCAGTTTTTAGCATTGTCTCTGCTGATAGCCCATAAAGCTTGTATATTCCTGTCCAATCTCTGAATTAACAGAGCAACGGGGCTGCATGTAAGAAACTAGAAGGTCACTGTCAGTACGAAAACCAGGTGGACGGGGAAAAGAAGAGCCATAAGCCATTAGTAGGTTCAAAAGCCTACAATGGCTTGGCAAGCGGGGATTAAACAGTAACCAATCCCTGGTACCAAGTTATCTGGTATGGCCCGCAGAAGAAATACCAACCAGGAGGGTAAAACGATGATGTTCGCGAACAACCATGGAAGCAAATGTCTACGAGTATGCGCTGGTATCATCATCATACCGATGACGTTAGCGTTTGTACACGTTCGCAGGTTGTGGAGTGCTGGGGTGAACGTCATTGCTTCCTCCGTTAGTGTCGAATAGCTCTGTTAATGGATATTGATACCAAAACAATGTCGGTGAAATGTCAGCCGACATCCGCCCCTTTCACATGATTTTAGACCACATTTTGCAATAAAGCGTCGCTTATCCTTTCAGTAGCGAATTTCATGTTTGTGAGTGTCAGTTGTCTGTGGTTTCTTCATGTAAGTCCGGTCCTTCAATTAGTTCAAGAGAAAATAATTCAGCAAAGTTAAATCACAATTGATATCGAGATTTTTCTCTAGCGGGAAATTTCTCATACAATAACTGAAACGTGCGGCCGTCTGTGTGGTTTAGCCGCCGTCTTGCTGAAATCATAATTAGTGATGCCAACAACAGCTAATTGTGACCACAAAATAAATCGGTTATCATTGTTTTGGTAGCGCAGGGAATTCACGTTGCCAACGTTTCCTTGCTCATTTGCGAAAACATTGGGAACGATGATGCCACCTAACCGCAAACCACACCATATTTAACGTTTTTTCCTTAACTGTTTGAGGGTTTTGTAAAGGCCACATGCGACAATTTGGTTTGTTTTTCAAACAGCCAACTCACAAACTTTCGAAGCAACAATGGTCGACCTGTTCTTGAGCGAGTTGAAGTTTATTAACGTGGTGAAGATCTTTATAGAAAATGATGAGCAAAGTGAATTCGGTTATGCCCAATTGCTGTCCACGAGTTGATAATCCAGCACCATTATCAACCCGTTGCAGTACATCGGCTGTGTTTGCATCACTTCGGCCGATACTAGAATATTGTTTCGATCTATTGTCAACACCAGTACCGTGAGCCTCGAACTTAACGATCAAACTACGCACACCGGTCTCGGAAGAAAACTGATTAAGAGGAAGAGCTGCTCGAATTTTACGAAAAGATAATATAACAATTTTCAGCATTTTGATGGTACATTTTTACAATTAAAATTCTTTATGCAAGAGTTTAAATTTTCTATATTTTAACTAAACAAATGTCATAGGATGAAACCACAACGTTTGACATTTCATCATTTGACAGTTTATTTGTTTATTTACTTCCTAAGCTCAAACTTACCCACCCTGCACATACATATTCATTCCATATTGTAGAGAAAGAGTGAAAGAAAATTTTACGAGAATTTGCAAATGGTATGACAACATGAGACATGTATGATGCAATTTACAAAAAAAAAGCATTAAACCTTAAATATTAAACAATTAGACATAAATAATTAACCATCAAATAATTATGTACATGTACAACAAACCAGACGGTATCACACACACACACACACAGACAGACAGTGAATACAAATGATCTGTGAGTAAAATAGTAACGACCTCAGAACAATGACCTTCATCACACATGGATAATTTGAAAAGCGAAAAAAAGTAGTAATAATTCAGTTGATAAGACATAAAACTAAATTAAATATAATAACAAATCCTTAAAGATGTGAAACCATTATTTATTTTTGTTATGAAAATAAATAATTTGGAATTCGCTGCGAGTGAGACTACAAGTGAAATTGACCATTTAACAAGCAGTTGGTGTTTAACATGTCACATTTTTTGTTTATCCATTATCACGATAATTGTTTTAAATTAAAATGTTGTGTGATTGACCATATTAAAGCACACGCTTGCTGAAAGTAAAACATGGAAGTGTAAAACGACTGTTGTAAATTTAAAATGTTGAAGAAAAACAAATTCAATAGATGGCATTAGGAAGGTATGAAACTAAGTCGCACAGTGGGATTAAAAATTTAAAAAAATATGTATATTAAATAAACCTGCTGGATTTTAATGAAATTTCAAATGATTGAGTTTAAGTTTTGATTTTTAACAGGGTGATGCCTTAACGGACGGTGCCAGAAGACGGCGAATTATTCTGTTTACGATAAGTTTTAAACATCACGCAAAAAATAACTTCCGAGTTTTATGAGTCTCATCAACAAATCAAACTGTGAGAAGTGTAACCCACGAAACTTGAAAATTTAAAATGAATTCCAAGTCTTCCATTAGAAAAGAATACAATTGTTCGGTTTTTTTATTAATCGATGTTTCAGTTCAATAGTTTATTGATGTGAGAAATTTCGATTAATCGTTCAATCGAATAATATATATATTATCATTAATTTGTTTCTATATAAAAAACTAAACTAATTATTCAATATCGAAATAATAAAAATTAATATTTCGAAATTTTTTTTTAATTTCAAGACTTTCCAGTAGAGCATTCAATTACTCGGAGTTTCCGTTTATTAGCTTGATTAATCAATCGATAATTTGATTTAATCATTTATAAATCCGCTAAGTTTCGATTAACATGTTAACCGATTAAAAAGAAATTTAATTAATTTATTTTATTACATATAAAAAAAATTTTATTATTAAAAATATTCAGACTTTTTAGTAAAAAAAAAACACTGTGGCATAAACAAAAAAGGATTCTTGAATCAAATCTTTTATTCTTTTAGTAAATATTTTAATAGTTTATAAACAGTTTATTCCGTTGAAATGCTTAGGATTTGAACGCAAGCCAAAGCGATTAATCAGCATTATTTCGTTTGGCCTTTTTAGCCAATTCGACAATTTATAATGGATCAAAGAGAAATTCAGTTTTGTGTCTTAAATCTGTTACAAATGATAGTATTTTGAAGGAGGAAAACGCCGACTGTAATCAGGCTGATTATAAAATGTATCTGTCCTTTTCCTTTTTCTTCCAAACATAATATATTTCCTTATATCATTAAGTTACGTTTTTGTTTTTTTTTTCGCCTCACTTTTTTAACACGTCTAATAGTGTTTTCATACTGAAAACTAAAACTATAAAAATGAGATTTCACGTTCACCCTGCAGATTTAATAAATTTAGGTTTCAACTCACAGGTTGTCCAATAAATTAATCACAATAAATTAAATCTCTTTCAGAAAATGTTACATTTATTTTTTTAACACTTAACGCATAAACTGTACTGCAGCCCCTTTTTCACAAAAAAAAAATTATAATAAATTTGCATTCCAGTTTAAAATACAAACTGTTTTCTAAAATTATCAGATGTTTTCAACATACAACTTGGCACCACTCAAATCGGCACAGAGGAAAACAAGGTTGCATTTCATAAAATCTACTTAAAGTGAATTCAAAAATGCATTTCAGTTGGTTTTATCGCAAACATTTTGTATGATAAAACCAGGCTTTTAACAGTTGGTTTCAACGTTAAAACCAGAACCATAAAGTGTTTTAAAATATATATATTTATTCTAAAATTCCTTAAAACAAATACAACTCGATGCAAATTTTCTCTTGTTGGAAAATAAAATATGCAATCAAAACGTGATATCATTTCCCATTAAATATCGTCTTTAGATTTGTAATTAAGTTGTAATTAATCATTGATTATTTTTTTACTACGTTCTATTTTCAACTGGTTAAAAACAGGTTGTTAACAACAATTAGCCTTTTCAAAAAAAATTTTAAACACTATTATTTTCAAAAGATTATCAAATTTTCAATTTAAGCTTTTCTTTTAAAAAATAAGCTTTTTTGCTTTTAAAAATATTTAGAAAATGCTAATCAATCCCTGTATAGTGGCAGTGCATGCCAACTCCTTATTTGGCCACCTTGACCAAAATCCCTTCAAGATCTTTTTTAAGATTATCAGTTTTATAAAACGGACATTTTGACTATTTTACGAATATATATATAGTAATTTTACGAATATATATATATATATATATATATATATATATATATATATATATATATATATGTATATATATATATATATATAATAATCATATTGCAATACAATTTCATAAAAAATTTTTCAAAAGTTCTTTATATTATATTTTTTCCTTATTGAATAACATATTTAGCTTCATGCCTAAATATGTCGTTACGTAACAGCTTACGCCGAAATACATTTAACTCTGCATTTTTATCTTCACAAACATAGGAAAAGAGCGGCTGAACGAAATGAACAAATAGGTTCTTTTTTAAAGAATAAACGAAATTACATTCCTACATGTTCAAGTTAACTGAATAACATTTATTCGACCACCGCTAAAACGGCCCATAATATAAAATATGTTAACAAAAGAAAATCGACAATTGAGTTTGAAAAATATGGCAACATTCGACGTTACTTAGCGACAATTTAGGGAAGCACTCATGAAAAGTGAAACATCTAAAAAAACGTTTAACAATTTAGCTTCAATTCAATTAAAAAAGTGCATTAAAAGTAATTTTAAAGTCACGACTTTCATGACGATTTTTTGTTCTCTTCACACATTTCATGTTATTTATAGAACACTATTTAATTCCATTGAATGACACGCTTATGCCATGACATAAAAAGGTTAATGGCACCATAACATTTATGATAGAATATAAAAAAAAAGTATTTAAGTTTAATTTGTAAATTAATAACACATTGACGTTTTATGGCTGCTATTTCAATAAAATAGCAATTAAAATATGACAACTGCAGATTCTTTTGCTGCATTCACAAACGAATGATTTCATAAAAAAAAAATTCATAAAAAGTATGGCGCATAATAAATTGAATACAAAAATATTTTTTAAGAAAAATTCAAATTCAATAAAATTTTTCTTTTTCAAGTATGTAAGTTGAATGATATAAAATAATCGTGAATAGCTTTCGCTATTTCGTTTGTACGTGATAAATTTTCACGTAATTCCAAGGCATTTTTGGCCCAAAACTTCGACAGTTTGTAGTAGAATATGGACAAAAAGCTAAGTTTTCCTTTAGTCTATTATGAATTTTTTGATTATTTGCAATTAACTAGCACAAAGTTGCCACCTTTTTATATAATTTAATTTTTTCGTCGAGCAGCTAGACCTGAAAACACATGACAGAGTTAATAAATTTTGAGGGGAGATATCAGTTCGTATAGATTTTGGATTTTGCCATTTAATTAAAATTCAGTACTTTGTGAACATAAATTTGCAGGCAAATATAAAAGCATATGATTTTCTTTGTAACAGTGCTGCCAAGTAATTATATTTATGCCATTGAGTACAACAAATTTATTTTATACAATCAGGGGGTTATAGTTTGCACTATGAACTTTTCGCCATCCCTTTCTTAGACGGGAATACCCCGCATAGTTTGAACACTTAAAACAACCTGTCAAACAAAGCAAACAGGAACTATACAAAGAAAATTGTGTGTAGGTATAATTTTCAAAGCTTGTACGTGTTTTTTTTTAGTGTGTCACATCATTGACTTGGCATCACTGCTTTATTTGAGCCGCCATTTAACAGCTGATTGTTGCTTTTTGTTTAGTTTGCTTTGAAATTTTATTATGAATCGACTTACAGCAGAGCAACGCGTGCAAATTTGTTGAAATTTTTAATCAAAATAATTGTTCTATTCGTCAAACTCATTCATTCAAAATTTTATTTTCCGATTAAGTCTATTTCTAGTTTAATGGGTACGTAAAGAAGCAGTATTATCGCATTTGGCGTGAGGAAAATTCACAAGCTTTCGTCGAAACAGAAAATTACTTTTTGGCGCGCTTCACGAGCTGGCATTGTCTTGAAAAACGATGATGGTCAGAATGTTACTGTTAATGTTGAAAGGGTATAGGAACATGATCCGAAATTTTTTCGTTCCTCAATTACGTGACATTAATCTTGCTAATATGTGGTTCCATATGCCACAGCGGGCGCTACAATTGATATACTCAAAAAAAATTTTATTAAAATATAATTTCACGTAATGTCCCAAATAATTGGCCACCGAAACATCATTGAATTAAGTTCTTAGGGGTTATGTTAATTCACCTGCCTGCGTCGGTAAGCCACAAACAATTGAACACCTGGAAATCAACATTCACAGAGTTATCGGCGAAATACGGCCGTGTTCTCCAGGCGTGGCGGCCACATGGCAGAAATCATATTTGAGCATTAATTTCATAAAATTTTCTTTTAAATTAAGCCCGTTTTATTGATATTAAAAACATATTTCCTTGTTTTATTATGATTTAAACTAGTGTCACTCTATAAAAAACACCCATTATATATATACAAGCTCCATCTATCCTCTACATCTGCAATTAATTTTCGTTAGTTGTAAAATAGTATATTTTTATATCAAATTCTTTTCGACACGCGGTTATTTTTATAAGTTTTTATTTTCTAATGGACTTTGTTTATTCCACTTTTCCTGAGAAGCAAAAAAATCGGAGAAATTCTAATCACAAACCATTGACACACGCAAACATGTGACCCTAAAAACAAGTAACTATGCTGAATTAAATCAAAATTTAATTTAATAAAGTAAAAAGGGTTTTAAAACTTCTTTCTGTCTTCTGGTGGGGCCAATATAAAACTTTAATTGTACGTTTTCGGTGAGTGAAGGGAGTGACACAAAGTGCTGGTACAGAACTTTAAAACCCACTGTTAGTTGCTTTTAGTACGCCAAAGCGTGCGTGTTCTTGCAATACACGTGTTAATTGTGGACAAATGCCTTTTCAATAAATTTCAATTCACACTTGTTTGCCATATTAATTTGAACAAAGAACTAATCAATTGAAAAATTAAAATAAATAAATGGGCAATGGCCAGTGAATGCATGTGCTATTTAAACTGTCACAAATAATTTGTGCTTTCTACTTCAGGTTGAATTCATAACGAATAAAAAAAATTCTTAAAGCGTATACAAATTTGGCACCAGATACAACATACACACATACTTACAGCCATACGTACATACATATAGGATTTTTATATGTATAGAAAGTATTTGATTGAAATGAATTAGTTCCGTGCACTGCCCTTGAAGCCGAAACCTATTCTAGCTAGTAAAGCAACGCATTGCATTTTTATTCAGAATAATTTATTATTTTATCTGAAAACTAACAATAAAAATTTATTGAATATTTATACTAAAAGATTAATTGCAAATAATAAAATATCTATTTAAAAAAAGTCTCGCAATTTAATGCCAAAATGGTAGACAGACAAATGGACTACAAAATAAAAAGCAAATAACAAAAGAAAACCAGCTGCTGGCGATAACAAAAAATCATAACCAAATTCACACAAAACTTGACCTTGAAATTTTCGTAAATAGCAAAAAAAAAAAAACATCAATAAATTTTTGTTTTATTTTAGTCAAAAAGATTTTGTCCGATAAATAAGAAAAAATAAAATAGAAAATTATCAAAATTTGATGTCCACACCACAATATTAGGGTCACTTCAAATATTCATGACATCTTTAAGTTTCATTTGAAACTAAAAATACAATAAAAATTTAAAACTCAAGTCATGCGTCATAATATAATAACCAGGGCAACCAAATTTATGATATATCATATTTTTTTCTGCATGTCTTACAAACATATGAGGTAGTTATTTATCCGTTTCAGATATTTTTAGGAATTTTGGCATCGATTTTTTAGAGCATATTTTGGCATAGTTTGCCCTTAAGGGCATATGTTGGCATATTTTACTTTTAAGAGCATATTTTACTTTTGAAAGCAATTTTAAGAGCACGTTTTGCTTTTAAAATAGCATTTCTTGCAAAATTTTTGTTATGACTGCATTCCAACTATTTTTAATGTGTACTTGAACAATTTACAACCAGGTGGAGTTCATCTAATCGACTACGGCGAACTCAATTCGCCACTGACATAACCAAAGCGAATTGAATTTTGCAGACTAGTGTAATGTTTATCTTATTCTATTTATGTATATAAACACGTTGGGCCTTAGCTTCTTGGTTGTTTAATATTTAAGTTTTAAACACCAACAATTTTTTAAATCGTTAAAAAAGTTCTTCGAAAATCCGGTAAGCCGCCGTTGGAACTTTCTCCCCCCTGAACCAATAACAACCCGTTGGGGTACATGGATTGAGGCTGTAAATTATTATGCTACCAATAACGAGAAAGTTTTGAAAATTTTAGATAGTTTAACAGATGATGCTCAATCGATTAAAATTGCCAAAGAAGCTTTAGGTAAATCTAAAACAAAAACAGATTTAGTTTTTATTGCATCGAATTATGGATTTATTGCCAACAATATCAAAAAATTTCAAACTGCTGGTATTTCCCTAACTGAGCAAATAAAAATACTGAACGACACCGTTAAAAAGATCGACAATGTGCCCGACTCCGATTCTAAGCATATTGTTCAAAATAAGTTAGAACGAGCAATAAAAAATATTTGCAGTCAGCTGAATGGTTCTAAGGCAAGCCCATCTTCAGAATATGATGTGGGCGAAGTTTTGTCTTTTAAACAGGCTCCAATGAATTCAGCGGATGTAGAAAGAAGTATTTCTTTTTATAAAAGTATTTTTAGAAGCAACAGACAGACTTTCTTTTTGAGAATTTAAGCCAACACGTCGTAATTTATTGCAATTCCAATATGAATTAAGCAAATATATTTCACAGACTTATACTTGTACAAATTTGCTTACAAAGTAGTTTTTAATTCGTATTTTCTATTACATAAATTAGTATGTACATATGTATTTGTATATGTATATGTTGTCTTAGACATGTAATATGTTCCTAAAGTAACAAGTTATTTAATGAATTCCCTAACATGTTTATTTTTTATTTTATTTTTCATTATTTTTTAAATAAAATCTTATATTTTTAAGAAAAACAAATTTTTTAGAGCACATTTTTTACATTTTAAGAGCATTTTTCCTGTTTTTTACAGCATTTTTTATGCGCTTAAAACCCTTTTTTAAAGCATATTTTTGGTTGCCCTGATAATAACTATAAAACAAAAGGAAATTAAGAGTGATTGATTGATAAGTTACATTTTTATTAAAACTATGACGAAATAATAAACTCGCGTCAACACCTCTTTAAATTATATTATAATTAGAGTATATATTTTTCGGAATTTTTTTAGTTTCATTTATTTTTACCATGAAAGGCTAATTAATACTGTTGACCACCATAAATATTTAGAATCAGCCGTATCATTTTGTCGTGCGGCTTAGCATTGAGTGTTTGCCTGCACACACACACATGAAAATGTCTAGATTTTTATACTAAAAATATTTAAAAACCTAGAAACATGATACAAATATAAATATACGGTAAATACATGCACACATATAGAGTTGTGTATGTATGTATGTACATCTATAATTAAAAAAGAGGTAACAAGTGAATTTCAAGTTTGTTTTTTTGTTCAATTTAATAAACTTGTCAAGAAGAATGATAACAAGTTTGAATGAAAAAAAACCCAAAAAAAGAAAATAAATATGTACACGAAAAAATTTGCACATTTAAAAAAATTAATAAAAAGCTATTGAATATATTTCATTCCAATCGTTCCCCAGTGCTATAAAATCCCAATACCAGTATTTGCAAGTGATCACACCTACCAGGCTTCTTTGGCCATTGATGGTCAAGATACCTTCGCACTCTACGCAAGGATACTTAATTGACCAGACGACAACGCACAAAGTGCATAAGAACCATTCCATTGAAAAAGTGGAAATGTGTACCATTCCGGAAACGTTCTCCTTTTTGCTGTAACTATTTGTCAACTTCACGACAGTAGAATACCAGAAATAAAACACTTCATACTTCCTGTGGGCAACAATTAATTACTTCTCACAGCCTGTGGTGCTATTTTTGATGTTTTCTTGACGTGACGTGACGTCACGAAATAGTTACAGAATAGACTTGATTAATAATGAGGTTATATTCTCATATATGAGAAATTATTTTAAATTTAATTCTATAGGCTCATTAATCGAAAACTGTTTTTAATTCAAAAAGACATGATAATTATTTCAAAAGGAAAGTCAACGTCAGATATTCAACTTACACAGTAGAGCAGATCAGCTGTTTTCGAAAGCCGCTACACTTTCAGCATCATTATTACCACTTATTGGGTGGCTTAGTTGAATGTGATAACAGTTTTTATCAATTCTATTATGAAAAGTATGAGAACTCTATCAAACCGAAGGTAATACGCGTTTGTTAAGTCCCTGTTCTGTATTATTCGTTCCAAGCTTTTTAGTTTGAATTTTCTTAAGTACAGTTTATAACACAATTATATAAATAATAATGAACACGCCACTTGCTTGGTTTGGTGGTAACATACACCACGTCTATAAGAACGACATATTTGCAAATGAATCACTCAAATTGTTGATTTATAATTGTTTTATTGCGGCTTACTAACTTATAAAAACCATTCTCGATTAACGCACTGTTTGCAAACAAAATATTTGAGGTTGCCCCACTTCTAAATGTTTGCTTATAAGAAGCCATAAGAAGATAAATATTGGCAATTAAAAGAAATAATTATTTGTTTCTTTATACATCTTCGGAAAAATATTCGTGTTATTGGCTTCAATGTGGCAGAAGACCCGACAGCATCAACTCGTCGTGCCCAAGTGTTCGCTATCGCAGAATAATAGCGGGTTTCTTGTAGCCAGAAGTTCAGGAGATGAGCCTAGATGATATGCGGTTCCAACAAGACTGTGCCACTCTCCGTACAGGCAACGAAACAATGGCTCTTTTGTGTGAGAAATTCATTATTCGTGTTATCTCACGAATCATAGCCACGATCATGTGATTTGACACGGTTGGACTTTTTTCTTTGAAGATATTTAAAAGAAAAAGTGTTCTGTAGGTCAATAACTAGTTCAACAGCTAAAGTAAGAGGGCCTCGGCTAACGCTAGCATCTTGCCCCCACGCATCACTTGAGAAAGCAGTTCGTGATTTCCGGCAAAGGTACAGTCACACTTGGCAAATATTTGCCCATAAAAGTGTAACTACTAAGCACTTAAGAAAAATATTTTGATTTAAATACTTTTTTTTTGGGTACAACAGTTTCATATAATTAATATTGACTAGCGTAGAATTCAATATTGTTGAAATTTATTGTTAATTAAAATAGTTTATATAAAAACAATACAGTGGATCTTTTGCTCAAAAAGAATAAAAAATTTAAAATCAATAAAATCGAAGAAATTAGAAGAATATTCAAATAGTAATATTATAACAAATATTTTTTATAACAAAAAGTTTTTAAACGTACGTAAAACTCATTAAAATTTTTTCCACCCTAACAAATAACACGAAATATCGGGTTATAAATTAAATAAGCATTGGTTTTATTTTCATTAAAAACTGGGGGGCCTTATTAGCTTATTTCTAAAATCAGCTGATGTTTTTTGTAGAATTGACCCTAAATTTTTACAAAGAAACCTGAAAATTGTACCAAATAAATTTTTTTAATACAATTGATACCGAAAATGTAAAATTCCATGATGCTCTTGGCAAAATTTTGCAATACTGATCAGCCTGCTTTCTGAATTGATCTTAAATGAGTTGAAAATTCCTCACCAAGAATACCAATTTCGTCTTAATTGGAACAATATCTAGTGAAGTACGCATAATAAAGGTCTAGTAACAGATTCCATCAGTAGCAAATATTGACCGACATATACTTGTCCAATCAACAACCTTGTGTGAGTGTGCGTGCGTGTGTGTAATATGCTTTTATTAACTGTGTTCAGTTAAGGTCAAACAATCAAATTTTAAACAATTTATTTTTGCCAACGTGTGCGGTTACCAGATACCAACAATATGAAACAAGTTGTTAAGTAGATTTCAAATGCCTCAAACACGAGCATGCTGCAAATAAAATGAGAGCAATTCGAATAAAACACGATTAGAAAAAATTGACGGAAATAAAATCCACTAGATACTGGAAAGAATACAATGAAATCTGTGTAGGTTTCAGTTTACATCATTTCAATCACTAAACTACACACACACACACACACAGGCAACACAGAATGAAATGCAAAATATTATTATATTAAAATTCAACTCCTAAAAAATTAGCTTTACAAAAAAAAAATTATCAAAAACAATTTTTAAAAGTTGTTATACGGGTTTTTTGTTTGTATGTGTATTAGAAATATTGTATCACTTTTCGCAGCATCTTTTCAAGCTGAACGAAAACAAACAATTGCGTTATAATATCAGGCAAAAAACCCAAATAAAAATCTAGAGATATATTCAGCAAATCTATTTATTACATAGTTTTTATCTCAGCTTTGATTCCGTTGTAGTTATTGCAGAATAATGTCAAGTTGGCGATTTTTCACAGTGATTTTTACACTAAAAAACAGGTTTTCTAGACTGATTTTTTTTCTTAAACTAGCACTCGGGGAATGGCCCCTTGTATATGATTTAATGTACCAGAAGTAGGAAATGGGGGATAGTTTTAAGAGAACAGACGAAAACAGATTAGAAGGTACAGAATTTGTTGTAGCTATTTTTACTTCGCCGTAAGATAACATCTGCTCTTTAATACACGACGACGTTAATCGCTGTCGGTAATTTTCAGCGACCAGAACTAGCCTTCGTCACCGAGACAAGCTGACAACAATTAACACAAACATGCACGAAAACAGATCACAAAAAATTCGATACCATATTTACGAGTAAGAGCAAAGTCAAACTCGTCTTTTTAGGCCTTCTGGTCTCGTATGAAGTCTAACTCATATCAGACAATTGCAGATAATGAACTAAGACATGGATTTCGCCCAAGGCTTAAATCTCTTTTTTTATTCATAACCTATAAGTGCTTAAAGGCCGGGGCACATAGAATCCATCATACATTGTGCGTCGACTTTTTCAAGCAAAATTGTGATAATTATTGTTCAAAAATATGGAACTGTTATTACAAACGCAGCATTTTTAAAAGTGTATTTATGCAGCTCAGCACAATTTAGTGAAGTTATTTAGAACTTACAACGCAGAGAAAGAAAAAAACCTAATATGTCGAACCATGTTGAAGATTAATTTATACAGCCTAATTACGACTGGCGTTTTTCGCCTTTAAATTCGATAATTTGTGAAAGATTTAAGAAAATGTTTTCTTTGTGTCTTTAATATATTACAAACGCCAATCGTAACCAGGCTGATTGATATAATATTTACTACCAATTTTAAAATTTTAAAGAAATCGCAGATTTGAGCTTGCGATCCTAATTGATATAAAACATTTTTATTTGTCATACGAATGAATTAAGTAAATTTTGTACATGTGAACTGGAACAAAATTTTCGATAAAGTGAAAAATATTGATTTTAAGAAAATTTACATGACTAAACATCGTGAAAAACCATTTTCAAATTGTTTTTATATTAGGTCTGTTTGTTTACTTTTCCAGCAATATTTATCCAGCAGCTTCGTGATGGAGAAAATAACCAAATTTACTCTCAATTGCTCTCAATTATAAAAATTAGGAAAAAAAAAAGTACGCGAACAGCATTTTGCAAGATTTTGCCAGTTATTTTGCTGAACAGCTGATGAGTAATGCTAATTCAAAAGAATGTTCATGTGTACTTATGTTCGTATGTGTTAAAAATAAAGTTTTCAATAAATAAATAAATTTTTATAACTTCAATTCAAGTTTTTGTGGTTTCTAGTGCAAATACATAAATACATACATACATATTTTGACCAAAAACCTAATTTGAAAACTTTTTGCAAAATATTTCACAAATGAAACTTTTTTGTTTACTTTTTAATTGGTAAGAAGAAGCAGTCAAAACATCTGTTCTATCTTGCAAAATTTTACTGAACAAAATTTTTCCAGTAAGATTTTGCAAGTTCTCAGTTATTCAAATGTCAATTTTCTGACTCTCTTTCTCTCAATTTAAATAAATTTTCTTTGCTGGAGAAAGTAAACGAAGGACATCCCGTAACGTTTTGCATAATTTGTTATAAAATATCACGTAAACAAACAGACCTATTGTTTTTATGAAATGTAACCTGGTTTTTGTCGCTGCGTAATTGGATGTTACCAAGTTATATATTGAAAACAGCTGATAACGTTGAAGAGATCCAACTTACTTCCTTTACATCCGCATTTCATATTTAAGAGCCACAATAACTTTTCTATAAAATAATAAATAATTTTCAAGCACTTTTTCAATGAATAGTTTCATATTTTTTAACTTTTAATTTGCATATTAAAAAATAATTTATATATCAGAGAAATTGTAAAATTTCTTGGATTTCCATAAAAATATTTATTTATTTAATATAAACAGCTATTGTACAGTTTGTCGATTAAATCTTATAATATGTAGAGTAAAGTGCAGCAGAAAATATCTATGAACGAGTTCATTGCATTACCTGTGGGTTGAAAGCTAAATTTATTATAAATATTATGGACGCTAAATCACTTGTTTTAACTTTAGGCGTGAAAACACTCTAGATGTGCTGATGCTGTAGACAGTGTGGATTGGCCCTCTATAATTGCAACATCTTTTAACAAGTATAATTTTTTGGTGTTACCGACAAATATCCTTTTAAATATTATTGCGGTCTAACAAAACCGAAGCCATGATTGATAAGTGTCAATCGCAAATAATAGTTAAAACTACGGCTGAATTCCAACTCTACAATCACAAGATGCCATTTCACAGCACATGAGACTTTGCTTCACTCCTTCATTTTCTGATCGAAATTCATTTGTTATGTTGTGCGTTAGCCTAATATGAAAATTTATTTAGCATTAACGTATGATATGATGTTTGTGTTAACATCAGCAGAAATATTTTCCAATCTTGCATAGAGAACACTGAAAATTATATATTGTCGAAAAGCTGTCTGTTTGCAAAAGAAAATTGAAATGGGATGATGACAAATCGTTCATATTCAAAAATATACCCAACTTAACATTAAGAAGAGATTTTGCTTAAGATAGTTGGCATCACTTATTCTTTGTTAAGTTTCGTTTGTTATTGACAGCAAAATAAAATTACGGCCTAAGCAAAAAAAAAAATTCCTATCTGTCTCTATTTCCCTATATTTTCCTTCCTCTACTGTTTTTAATCTCTGTATATTGTTTTCAATCAATTGCAAAATAAAATAATTCGCAATTTGTACAAGTTGTATTTATTTCAACAAATTAAAAATACATGCTATATTTTTTTCCAAAATCTGTAGGTGCATACCAGAAATGTACTCCGCCAAATTTTGACTTTTCTTAGTGATATTGAATTTAAGTTTTCTAATCGATTTCCTAGGAATATATAGGTTTCTAAATGAGATCCGAGAACGTTTTTGATGTTCAAGAATAATTAAATTATTACTAGATTGTTCTTGTCCCTCGGAGTGTTGGTCCTTTTTAATCTGAGTCTTTATTTTGACAGCCACTTTGGATATATAAGTGAAACATATATCATCACAAGATATTTTCATGTTTAGGGTATTCACACAGTATGTTATTTAGTCATAAAGTCATATTTTACACCAATTTAAAAAAGTTGTCATAAAATAACTCTAGTTATCTGAGTCGAAAGGCTGAAAATCTAAAGGCGAGGCGGCGTTACTTATATATGATTATCGACTAACTATTCATATCTAAACTATTCTTATCTATATATCTGTACATTATATCACATTTCTACAACATAAAAAAATTAAAATAGAACTAAATTGCAAAAACTAAAGGTCCAACGTGAAAAATTTTTCTCATTTAACTTACGTAGCTGGCAGCTGCTGAATGTTTTTCTGTTTGCCGCCTCAAAAAAAAAATTATTCAGTTCATATCAAATGTGTTATCTTATCAGCTGATCGATGTTTGAAATAGCATACTAAGTTATCACGGGTTGTTCACACTAGTCATATATTTCGTTCTTTTTTTATGACTTATTAGTTTATGGCTACATTGTGAATGCGCTAAATATTTGTCTTGTTTTTACAACAGAAGATTTTACTGCCAATCAATTCACAATAGGCCTATTACGAATAAAATATTCACGATAACGATATATTCAGAACTGGAATACGCGCTTTGTTCGCAAGCAACTCTGTCCTACAATTCTCTCACTCCTATTTTTTTGTGGTACAAAATCAAAAATTGAATCAATAATTTTTAAATTATTAAAGAACAAATAAGTTATTTTTTTAATCATCGTCCTATAGCACTCACTAAATGCGACTTTGGCCAGTCCATCAACTGTGACGATGCCACTTCATTACCACTTCAAGTTGATCCAAAAGGCTTCAAGTATTTTTTGCAATTTAAAGTTCTGTTCCAAAAATAAAATGATTTTCAAACTTTTTGGGATAGATTAACGTTTCCTTTTATGTTGCAACACTGGTAGATTAACGTTTTCTTTTATGTTGTAACACTGGTCTCGGGCATTCAAGTGTTTTGCGTGACCGTAGGTTTTTTCGTATCGAATAGCATGTCTCAAGAAAATTGTGTGTACAAAATGAAATGAATTTCTCGAAGGCAGAAAAATGTTTACAAGTGTTACCAGATTTTCAAAAAAGTTCCAGCATATGTGAATGACTACGCACATAGTCACTATAACGCATGAAAATATTGAATAACTGTATAAAACTTTTATGGAAAAGTCTTGTGAGAAAAGTCGAAATATTCGGAAGCTTTAGGCATGAACCGTGTGGCAGCGAGATTCGCTCAAAATGTCCGAATTTTTACAGAACAATGCCATAATCCTCCAAATTTAGAAAACTACGGCTTTCTAAGTTCTTCAATTTGAAGAGACTCACGAAAGAACTGCGTTTCGCGACGATTAGTAAGATAAAACCAAATCATTGAAAAAGCTCAAGGATATACCAAATGTACATCTACTGATCATTTGCTTCAACCAATTTAACCAAATTTTTTTAACCTCAAAATTATTATCATGAAAATTTTTATATACTCAGTCATCAACATCGTGTATTAGTATGTTCTGCCGTTGGAAATTCTAAGATTCTGCAACATTTCTATATATCCATCTCTGTCAAGCCTATGAGTTCTCTATACCATAGAATATATGGTTCAGCTAATTCGGTGTTGTTTACTAGTTAGCGATGTTAAAAAACCTGTTAAATATACCAGGTGCTGGTGGCTAAAGTAGTCAACTACAAAACATAGGATTCCGACTTTGATTCCATACTCAGTCATATATGTATGTATATGATGTTAAATTTTTCTGAACTGCATGCGCGGGTGGTTGCTTTGGTTGTTGTCGGCCTGTTTCAATGACGAACAATTAGCAACAACTTGTATATATCCTGTCCACTCTTAGTAAACAAATAAATTAAGAAATATTAGCTAATTCAGAAATCACTCGATGACGCAGTGCTCAGTGGTAACTGAGGAACGTACAGAGGTTGAAAAGGGGTTTCGGAGTGGTCTGTCTCCATATAAGAATGCATGTGACAAAAACTTTACTGGCGATTGATGAAGCAATTAAACAATGGGCCGGGCATATGGACAATAATAGTTATAAAGGAATCAGATTGAAGTATACACAATTAGCGTATGAATATATCTTTTAAAAGAGTTTATTTCTTTGTTTGTTAATATTTTAAAGCAACAAATTTATCAATTAATTAACTGCTTCAATATATAGCAAAAATAATTAAATTTACATTTTTCCATTACATTTATAAACAAATGCTGAATGTATTCATTAAAAGTAGACACATTTGCAAAAATTGTTTAGTTATATTCTATATAGACAAAAAAGCTAAAGCAGCATTCGTTTAAACAAAGAGAACAAATTGGAATAACATTACAATGAATTGAAAAAATCAGTTCACTACATTGACTTTCTGTTTTAAAACGTAAATAAAAAATAAAAAAGTTTGGTAATGCTCGGTAGACATTTTATATACTTTTTGCTTATATTTGCACTTTTTTAAGTTCATTAAACTTTAAATTACCTTCAACAATTTAAAAAATAAAAAGAAAAACCAAAAATATATCATATAGACAGTAACAAGATGTTGAACACTTGTTTATTGCAGATAGCAAATAAAACACAATATTAAGTCCTTGCCAAAGATGAAAACAATATGGTTTCCCAATATCTGACATCATTTTAAAGATGTGTTGCCGTTATATTATATATTGTCACAAACGTCCTACCCAACAAAAAATGTCTAAAGTCAATTCTTTGCTATTCTGGTATTTTAAATTTAAAAATTTTCCAACAGCAAACAGCGGGTCTGGCAATGTTAAGTACGGCATCACACCACTGAAACAGCTGTTCTGAGTTTATATTTACAAAACTGATTTTCTGAGAGTTAAAATCAAATATATTTTGCGAAGTTTAATAAAATTTTAAATGTTTGAATCACAAAACATATTTCTACTACAGTATAAGATTTATTTGGAATTTGGGCCGTTAACTGTTTATTTACATTATTATTTTCCTATTTATTTTGCTTTGCTTTTGACAGATTGTTTGATAGTTTAGCATTGCAAATATTATGAGTCCGTAGACAATGGCTGTAGATATCTCAATTATTTCAGATATATGTATGTACATACATATATACTTCTACAGATAATCGCAAAGTAGCTCTGAGTCAATCAACATCAAGCCTCATTGGGAATTATATTTTAAGTGCAACCAGACCACTAATCGTTTACTCTCTTTCGAGAGTTTTGCGTCTCACTCGCACTAGTTAATTTCGACGCTTCAGATAACTGTGTTGGACTGTGGTTCTTCTGAGGAATTTTACGTGGTTAACTATTTATATGCTGCTTCCTATGTGAAGGCATAGATCGCGTACAGTCAAGCTGGATTCACCCATGGTTTCCGAACGATATTGACGTTCGACAACATTTCTAGCTTTTTGAGAGTATGCTCTGAAGCGATTCACCCACTTCGCGCATTCGTTCTGCAACATCAAGGCTACCACATGAAATAATTTTGTAAACTATGTATGTGAGTTTTACAATTGGGCAATATCACTATTTATTTAATTTTATTTATAACAATATTCACCAGTTATATATTTTTTAATACAAAACAAATGCTCCGTATTTTATTATATACACAAACAATACGAAACAAGTGTGTTGTTATATATACAAAAGTAGAAAACAAGTTCTGTATTTTACTATACATATGTACATATAATATGCTGTGGCATCTCAGTTCTACTTCACTTAAAAATTAAACTTTCTGGCAGCACAGTTGCAATGTTTCGGAACGTGAATTAAGATTAAACCAATTCAGGTTCCGAAACACGGAACCTTTTGCTCTCCCTCTCTCTCACTCTCTAAAACAGAAACGTCAAACTACATATAAAAAAACTGTTTCAGAACGTGAAATTCGTTCTGAAACCATGGATGAATCCAGCTTCAGTCACAGAAACGGATGGAATGAAACTATTTTTAAAACTTAAATGCTTAATAAAATCTAATTTTTACAGGGATATTTGTACATAGGAAATATCAAATAAAAACTAAATAAAAATAACAATAATATTTATGCATTAATTTGTAAATCATTTTATTTTTGCAACTGCGTTCATTTCGGCATGTATGAAATATAGTTTTTAAATTATAAAAAAGTGTTGTAACTTCTTTTAAAATTTTGATTATTCACTGTTTCAGCAAAACTGCGACATTTAAAAACCAATTACTCCTCGTTATTTATATTAAAAAGAAGCAAAAGTACATATTTGCCAAAAATCACTTTTAACAATTAAAAGATTTGTTTGAGTTTTAATTTTTTTATATTTATATTTTATATTCTATATTTCGCTAACCATCGGAAATTGTTTGGTATTGTGAAAATTTTTTTTCTTTTCAATTATATAATTGAATTAAAAAACTCAATAAAAAGTTTAAAAAATTAGACACAAGAATCATAAAATCACGTTTTCAATATTTCTATTATATTTCCCCAAATATTGGAGTAGCTTTCATTTATTTATTTTTTATTGTTTTTCAGAGAAATTTCACAGAAGAGCGAAAAGTAAATGAATAGAAGTATAATTAATTTAAACAAACACAATGTGTTTTATTTCCATCTCTTACAAGAATTTTAATTAACAAACATTAAAATACATATAAGTAAATATGTTGAGATCTATTAAATATGCAAAACGCATAATCATTTTATTATTATTATTGTTATCGTTTCTTTTGCATATATTTTTTTACTTTATGGAAAAGAAATTTTTTAGTATCATTATTAAAACCCACGGACAGACAAGACGACAAGAAAAGAAAATACAGCAAGTGTGTAAGAAATAAAATGAATGAATTAACGTATAAATAATAACTTTCACATTCTTTACAAATGAGTAGAGAAAAAATAAGTTTAATTCGACCAAAACTTCACACACAAGAAAAAGGTCAGTACTAACTGAAATATTTAATTCATTAAATTATGAAGTTGTTGATTTTAATATAAAAGATCGTATTAAAAATCACTGTGGATCTAGTGGTAGGCCAATAGTTCTTTGCTAATATATAATTTTTGATTTTATGTGTTCGAGTCCCCGTCATATAGGATGCAAGCTATCGAAGACATCAGAACAAGAATCGAAAAACGCAGGTCATTATAGCAATTACTTATTAATTTCCATGGGTATCAACTTTCGACATGTCTGATCAGTTCAAATATTTTTTTATAAGGCAATATATTTCTAAATGCATGTTAGCATGTGTAATGATTTCGCCCATTTTCTTAAAATAGAATTAAGCAAACGAATTAAGCATAACGAATACTGAGTCAGTTGCAATATATATGAGGAAGATTAAGGTATACTGTGCATCTGTTATCACTAACAAGTGAATCCGTCTATAAAACTTCAAAATTGAATTTTAAAGCTTTGTGTCAGGAGTATCAGCTTTATTACAATCTCTCTTAACTTTACTGACATCATCTTTCCTTTGTTTTTCTTTAACTCTTTCTTAGGTTCACCTAACCCACTATTCTACACTCACACACTCAACACTCTTTATTAATTCATATAATGGAACTCTCCAGTCAAACCTATTAGGAAACTATTATTTCAGAAAACAATTGACAAATTTTCTTTGGGAAAATTTTCAATCAATAAAGCAAAACATATTCAAAATTTATCAATGAATAGTGTTACACTTTCTAAAATCTAGCACTATATTTCCCTTTGACAAAATTCAGTATCGCAATATCCACATGAAAATCAGCACAGAATTCCAGTGAAATTGTTTATTAGAATTTTTTTTTACACTAGTTACTCAATCATAAAACTATAATATAACCGGCTTCTAAGCTGCAAACATTATTGCATACATACATACATACATACATATTTATCTATGAGCATACAGACATGTATTCTTAAGAAATCATATGAACGTACTATGTAAAAGCAACCGTTTAAAACTCTGCAGCATGAATCATCAGCAATAATAACCAATTGAGCTTAAAATAACAAAATCTATTCAATGACGAGGGGAGCATCATTTAAATGTAAGTAGATTTCATTCAAAGGGTTAAAGCATAGGAATGGATTGAGCAAGGCAGTGTTGCCAGGTGCGCTTTTAAAAATATCCCTAATTTGAAATAGTAGACTCGAAAATTGCACTGAGACGATACAAAAACCCCAAAACATATTTAAAAGGTTTTTATATATCTACATTCATCCATATAATATTTTTTATATTCTACGTACACACATTTATAAAATATATAGTAGAGTACTCATTTCGGCGATTACTACTGAGCGAAAACCCAACTGGTAGTTTGCTGTATTATGATTTCTATATCAATGGCCAACCAAACATAAATTTGCATTTACATCCAAGCATATTTCTAACATCTAAGCCATTCGATTTCAATGTACCAATAAGCGAACTTAACAAATCCCATATAATTACCATGAAAATTTTTTTGAAGTTATTGGTTTACATGGTTCTGAAAAGTCTGATATATAAGAGCATTCCAGAGCCCTGATTTGCTGGTAGATTTCAAAATATCCCAAAAAAGCTTAGAAAAAACGCCAAGAAAGTATTTTTTTTAATTACTTTCCAGCGCCTTTATCGGTCGATTCCGCAAACCAGTAATATTTAAAAACCACTTTGATCCCAGCAAACCGGTACAAAATCGGTTCAAGCAAGATGTATAGCAAGATGGCTTCATTATTAAAAAAACAAACGTGGCAAATTATTTAAGAGCTATTTCTACATATACATACGTATTGTTTGAGTGAATTTCCAATTTTTTTACCCCTTAAAATTTACCTTAAACGTAAAAATGGTAAAACACCCTAACTTGCCAACACTGATGCAAAAGGGAAATATATTGATGTTAGTTGTCTACACTATACAACTGCAGTTTTAAGACAAATAATGTTTACAGCCTGGTGTGCATTGGAAAAATTCTTAAATTGATAAGATTGAAAGTTGTTTTATTTTATATTTAACGCTTACCTTTTTCGTTGGGATAAACATTCAATTGTTCATCATCGCGGGCGACTTGTGTGATTATAGATGTTGCATCCATTTAAGCATAAAATGTTTACCAGAAGATATATAAAAATAAAATTTATAACACAAAAAACACTTTCCGGTTATGTTGGTTAACAATATTAGTTGCGATTTTAACAAAATCAAATTGACATTAATTTTTAAGAGAAAATTATTTTAACCTCGTTATACAGTTTGTGTGTAAATGTATTTCAAAATAAAATCACCTTAAAATGCACATTAGGTCGTATTATGTTTAAAATATGTAGTTTTTTATTTGAGAAAACAAATATGCAATGATTCTTGAAGAACTTTATTTAATTTTGAATACACTGGGCGGTAGATGATAAATTTAATCTGAAAGAAGAAGAAAATTTGTATGGCATTAATGTAATTAGAAACTTCATGTATGAATAATTTTGAATATTTTTGTTGGAAGTATTTTATTAAAAATTATAATCTTTCAGAGAGCAGATGTGATATCAATTATACTTATCTAGTAGACTTTTTAACGCTAGAAAAGAATTTCTGAACAAAGAAATACTAGAGATGAATCTTTTTCCGAAAACAGTAATTAAACTACTTAACTAAACTAGGCAATATTATTTTTAAATGAAGAAAATATCTTTTAACAAATTGTGTATAAATGCAATTACATGGTAGTGAACTTAGTGTTCCAATATGTACATGCCTCCCTAAATAATAATGAGTCAGAAATTCTTATGGAACTTGGGCATTCTCAATGACACTCAAGCGTTAAACGTTTAAAGCCCAGAACATTGCAGAGAAGTAATTTTTTCCAAATTCTTTTCGGGATGCTTACACAGAGAGATTGTACCAATTTAATTATCCAATAATTGCTTATAAGTAGCTTAAACTGAATTATAATATATCTACGTAGATATTTTCATATGCTTGTGTTTACGTGTGTGTATATATCCAGTACATTCTTCATAGGCGCTAACAAGTGTTTGCCAGGTTTATAAAATAAAAAAGTACAACTTTAATTAAACGTTTAGCTTAGATTACATTTCACTAAGGTTTATAGTTTTATATTTTATTTTATTTTTAATATCTTTCTGTCGTTTGTTTTGTAGCGTTGTTTTTAAAATTACACTTCTATTCTTTGTGTGAGTTTTTTATTTACAAGATACTTTTTGTTATTTCGTTTGCATTTGAGTGCAATGTTTAAAAATGAAACGTCATTTACACACAAACAACAATCAGATATGCATACACAGCACACACAAATGCTGTCTCTGCCTACTTCTACAACAACAACGGAATTTTTCAATTATGTTTTTAAGACCTCATTCGTGTCAAATTCGTTAGCAGCTTTGACCGAACAGTGGAAACAGAAAAGATGAAAATTAAATGAGTAGCATATATACTTATGCATACATACATATGCACATATATTTACAATTCATTTTAATCATTTTCAGTACTTTCGATGAAATATTTATTGCTGAATGGTCTGTGCAACTCAATTACAACAGTCTATACAAATATACATATTTACACATCGTGGAAAATATTTATATCTCAAATCTAGCCATATATTTATGTATGTATATTTTGTGCAATTTACTTACTTTGTTATACAAAAATTTTTTGTGCCGAAAATTCCCTTTTTAAACCAATATTGCACAGTTTTATATCTTTGTAAATAATATAAAATAACACTATTAAAAAGAAAATTAAACTTTCAACACAAATAATAACACTAATTGATGACTCGTATATTCGCTGCTGTATCTTAAAGCTTCTTCTTATTACATGTAATGCACTTATGTTTAAGTAAACGCACTCATTTTCTTTTCCATTCCTTTTTTATACTTTTTAATTTAGTGATTGAATTTTTATTGCAAGAAGCAAGTGCACTTAACGAAAAATTTGTGGGCAGCACGTATTTTATTTATTTATTTATAATCAATTCCACGTATATTTAAATATATACGTCTGAAATAGTTTTCTTTCCTTTTATCGTTATTTGCGGTTTATATTTTTACACTTTACTTTTGCATATTTTGTTGCTAGTTTTGTTTTGCTCTTTGTATTTTTTTGCAAAAGTGATGTGAGCTCATTCTTTAACTTTAATGCTTCTTTTCTTATTACCTTTTATTATCTTTCTTTTTATTGTATTTACGTACACTTTGGACGAGAATATATTTTTAATAGATATTTTTATCCTATTTATTTTACTATTTTGTTTGCTTGTGACTATATGAAAAGGTGTGTGCGCAACAGTTCGAAAAAGTTTTGCTCAAAACTATACCTATTTATCTTTAATACACAATTTACATATGAATTGATTTTATGTCGTTATAACTTTCTTATCTACGTACTACCGCTCAATATAATAAAATTAATTAAAAATTATAACATTAGCTTTCTCGTAAATATCCTTAATGTGACCGATCGTCTTCCAACACGTCCAATTACTCGAAATGACAAATCAACACTGGAAAAAACTGTGCTATTTACAAGAGCAGTGCTCATACAACCATGGCCATGTTGTAATAATGTTAGGTACACTCGAAATGCCACCTGATTATAAGTGTATGATTAGCCAAGCTGTCATATGTTACCTCGGGTTTGCAAACGCCCTTATAAAACATTCTATAATTGTAATCTAGATATAATTGCATATAAAACCCCGTAAAGAATCTAAAAGTACATATCCAAGCATGGTTCCAAGGCGAATGAACTACGACTAGTAGTCAATACTGCACAGTTCTAGTTGACAGTTTGAACATGGTCTCTCAATGGCACAATGATGTACTAGGTAGTTTCCCTTGTTACGAACCAATGGTGAAACTCTATATAAGGTAATCTTACTACGACCCCATACACATGACAAAAACCCAAGGCAATTGTTAATTGTATCATGTTATATCCCATGTCCAATATTATGGCAACAATACACATTGGAATGCTGCACAAATGCAAACGCTTACATATGCAAGCACAACGAAGACTTGTTGTACATACGAACCTGTCATACATATGTAAATGTATCCAAATAATGGTTAAGCATATGACTTTCGTCTGGCGTAGTTTTTCCATGCAACCTATATCTTGGTATATATCTAAGTATATAAATCCGATAAGGTGAGAGTATCAATACCAACGTGTTGTAGATGTAATACAATTACATTGCAATCGAATACTTCTTACTTCATATTATCAAACATTAACTGTTGTGTATATTCATATAGCATTTAACAAAAACAATATAATACTCAGGTGTAAAATAAAATGTAAGTTTTCCACGGAAGTTCATTACATATATATGCCTATGAAACTGTAATTCTTAAAACACGTTGCATCAAATGCAAGGACATGTTATACTTGGTAGTCAAAGAATATCACATATTACAGTGCTAAGCTTATTGTAAATCAGCTGTTTTAAACAACATGCAATTTTCCCGCTAGAGTACTTTTTTGAGCAAGAGCCGATTTACCCAAGTACTGGATTGTGCTAGATATATACAATTAATGATATATAATTCAATTCGCACTAAATTAATTACAAATCTTCGTAATTAATTTACGATATATAGTATACTACAATGTGAAATATATCAAAAGCAAATCGGTATCCATTTTATATCAACAACATTTATTCCGCTTTCTACTTTCAACTTTTTATAGAAGTGGTTTTCATATATATATACTTTTGTATGTATGTATATACATACATATGTTAGGGGTTGTGACCGAAAATTATCGTTTTCAAATCGAGTTTTGAAAATGTATGATGAACTCCAACTGCTTTCTGCCAACAAGTTTTGAGCCAGACTCCAAATACGTACTTGAAGATTATGTTATCATCTATTTATGATACATAAAAGCTTCAACTACATCCGATTTCTGTATTGACTATATAAAAAATTGTTTTCATTAAACTTAAAATTTATTGCAACTGTAAATTTTTCATTAATGCTTTTTTTCCTCAAGCTTCAACTTGTTTTTGTTGCTGGTTACCGTCTTTGACGCTTTTTGTGTTATTCAACATTAATTCTTTCAATATATCCCTTTTGGATTCAAAATAATTTTTATACCATATAATGTGATCCTTTTTCTCCTTAGCAGTGATGTAGGGATTTTTTGAAAGGCCTACGCAAACCAACTCCATAAAATGACGTATAGGACCATGATTGGGACACCAGCCTTCCAGATGTTGTTCCAAAAATATATGTTCTGAAAAGTCTACATCCGTTTCATCTAACCAATCTTGTTCGTTGTCAATAGGAAAACGCCAAAGTTTACCCTGTTCTGTCCATCTAACTAACTTGTCGAAATAGTTTGAAGGTGGATGGGAAACCTGTACCTTGAGGGCTTGTTCCTGTAGATATGACCAAGTTGGTAACAATTCAACGCAGTGTTCTGATTTGGACGGTTCAGTAAATATGCCCAAGCCTTCGCCACCGAAGAGATTTACACTGCCTGTATAAAGCTCCGCTTCACGTTTCCGCTGTACACTCCGTTTATCTCTTGATTCTTGTTGGTTTTTATACTGTTTTCCTTTAGCTGCCAAACTACGCCTTACGTAGTCACTGCGGGTATTAGCATATTCCTTATATTCTTGACGTCGATCAATTTTCATACCAACAATCAGTTCACTAAGACTTATATCTCCTCCATTGGGAGATTTATTTTGTTCCATCGACTGCGCGCTAGCGGTAGACGGTATTCCACCTAATAATCTAGTTAGCAACTCGGACTCGGTTTGCTTCTGTTGCTGCTTTTCATCTCCCAACATCGAGGCAACTTTTTTTGCAGCAGCGAATATATCCTTTGACTCCATATCTTGTTTTTGTAGCATCTTTTTCTTCTTGTGCGCTTCTCCGGGTTTAGCAACTATGTTTTGTTTGGTAATGTTCATTTGTCCATCAGTAGTTTGCATAGAGGCCAGCAACCGATTTAACTTTGCCGAAGCAGATTCTTCATTGGGAGCGCTCGTTTGTTGACTAGACAATGCTTTCTCATTTTTAGTCTTAGCTTTTATTTCATTTTTCTCATCGTCTGATGAGTCGCTATCTTTGCTATAGTTACATTTTCCACCAGCCAATAAACGTGCCGCTATATGTCTGTGATTGTTCAGGGGAACACTATTAGATTACATTTTCATATAAGTTACTAAACTCTACTTACCTTATGGCGAAATCTTGGGTTTTACGTAAATAGAGCATGGTTTAATCTTTTATTTATTAGTTATCAAAAGTTACATGAAAATTCCCACGAAAAACCAGAGTACGAAGTATATCAATATTACCAGCGGCGGTAGCTGAAAAAGGTTAATTCGTCGTCGGCAATTAATCGCTTTCAAACTGCAGCGAATTAATTCCGAATAATAGAAGAAATAAATTTTATGTCTCAAAAGATTTTCTAACAAAGTGGAAGGAAAATATTATATAGAAATGTTAAAGAAATATTTAAATTTCGAGTTAAGAGCATATTTAACATAAATGCTTTTCATAGAGCATACATAATAAATTTCTCGCAGTGCGTTTGATGAAAATGAGTAAAAGTATAAGCAACAATTTTTCTTAGATAAGGCGAAATGAAAGAGAATAAGAATTCGCGTGAATTCGATGTGCGAAATTTGCTTACTGATGATCACTCCTGCTTTGGATTAACACATCAATTGCTTTGGTTGATTTCAATAGCATCTGTAAAATGCTGCAGTAGTTTGTAAATAAAGTGGCATAAAAGCAGCAACAAATACACCTATTGAACTTAATTTACTATACTCTCTGTAATTTAAAATCTGAAGTTATTAAACTTGTACTATGAACGCAATATCCCATGTTTATAATTTTAATGCCGAAATCAGAGGTTTTTACTTTCGGTGTAAAAAAATTATTACTTCCGGCCCACATTCTGTTCTGTTTCAGCAATAATTACGCTCTATGTGATAGTGGCGAAATAGTCTCTATTCTCTTTCGCTCTTTCATAATTTAAATTCGAAAATTGCTGCAACAAAAATCGCAAGTGTGGTTAGGAATCTATTCTTGAGATGGTATAAAATTTTATTTGCTGTTTTTCGATTAAACCTAAGATATTACATTTTCATACATCTTTGGATTATGTGCAATATTATCCTCCATAATTTTTCTTTTCATACTTTCCCAGTTTTCCATGTGCTCTTGTATTTCCGGTATAACAGACTTAACCTGCAAGCGGTCGATTTCCGCACCATCTCTGATTTCGATTTGCGTTTTAAAGTTATAGTTCGGTGTATACCCATTTATTTTTAGAAAATGATCAAAATAGAAGGGCACCAATTGCTCCTGACCATCACTCACTTGTATAATACTGTCTTTGATGTCTGCTGTCTCCACTGTAAGTTCTTCTTCGTTGAACGCTCGGAAAAGGAATTTGGCACGTTCGGAAATGACTTTCTCTTCAATTGGAACAGATTTTTCACGTTTCTTAAGATAATAGCGTGGTAGTTTCGAAGTTCTTTTGGGTTTTTGGTAAGGTGGTTCCAAATTTTTAACTACCTTTTTCATTTCCATATCAATTCGTCGCTCAGTGACGTACGCCTGATAGGAATGTTTTCGTAGATATGCCCTGTAGGTTCTCAGCTTATTTTCCACCTGACGAGCCAAGTCCATTGGCACTGTTTCAAATTTACCTAAAATAATTTTACTTGGTAAGTTGTTCGACATACATAAATAGGAAGAGTTAGTGTTGACAGCGGGGATTAGTGTTGACAACTATTTGAGAATTACGACACAAAGATATAGACTAACATTTTTGGAAAAGAGCAAACGAAACTTATTCGATACGAATCTACTTTGTTTTTCTAGCTTTTACAATAAGTTTTCCAATATAAAATCACTAAAATAAATAAACTGAGAACACTCTCAAATAAATTATATTAAGTGCTGTAAAGGATTTTTGAAATTGGAGGCAGATTAAATATGTTGCAACATTTGTTTTTTTTTTTAAACTTCATCATTTTTCTGCTGCAATTAAATAAAGCATAGAGAGCTCACAATATAAATTTTAGAGCTAAATAAATATGTTTATCTATATTTTTTATATTGCAAAATGCTCATTCTGCAACTGTTTGATTCGAAAATACTGCTGTTAAGCTTAAACATCAGAAATTCTGATTTTGAGTATAAATATATAGTATCAAATGCAACAATTCTTTAATACAAGCCTAAGTTATAATTTCCTTACCTAACAGATCAATTATAACTTCCCAAATTGTGGCGACCATATCGACGGTATATAATTCACGTCCGTAAGAACCTCTTAAGCTTGCTGGTACAATTCGTCGCCAAGCTTCTATTATAACAGCTCGATCTTTATGAAACAATCCATCATTGAAGCAGTCTTCAATAGGATCGCCTAGAAAACGTACAGTTTGTTGATTTAACCATGTGACACGGTCAGCCATAAAATATAGTTTGGCACATCTTCTATTAACATATTGTTCTTTCTCGCGCAAATCCTCAGCGCACCAGTCCACAAACGATTCTAGCTTGTATTGCAGTTCTGTATGTATGGCCAATATGAAATGCATTTCCAACAACATTATAAAGGTTTTTGTTTTCAAATTTTCCAAGCCTTTTAGGAAGATTTCCGGACTTGCAAACACTATAAGCTTATCGTGTTTATTTTTTAAATACACATCTTCGTAGTACGTTTTTATAGCTAAAGCATCATCCTTTTCACGTTTACGAATGTTTACAGTTGAACGTTTTGTTATGGAGTCTTCAAAGTTTTCCAATTGATTTTCCTCACCAGCCAAACGATGAATCCAATCATGCTGTAATCGCCATTCTAGATCACCGAGTAAATAGTGAAAATTTTGCAACATAATGCAGCTCACCCAATGACCTTCTGTGAAGACAATGTCCATATTAAGCATAGCCAATTCTCGTTCCAATTGCTTAAACTCGGTTTTCAAGCGATCGGATTCATCATAAAACTTTTTTACTTTATATACCACTGCCATGGCTGCATCATATTCTCGTTTCTCCCACTTAGCAAATAACTTTTTAAACAATTCCTTCACATTTAGCATGTCATTCCAATGCTGTTCATTTAAACGATCATATATTTTAGTTCGTACTATCTGACCTTGTATTAGCATGGATTCGAACTTTAAACGCAGTGCGTCTTTGATGAATGATTGGCTGGTTTTAAATTTGAAATGCTTTATGGGTGGGCGGTTTTTTAACTCTTCCACATAGTTTTCATCTATATCAGTAGCGACTACACCTTTATGCTTGCTCGATCCTTTTCCCAATAGCTTTTCTCTAACATCTTCAACTGGCACTTCCAAGCGTAGACGCATACCATTTTTAAGGCGCGTATTAAAAGTGAAAAAGTTGTCTTTGCTGGTTGTCAGTTCAAGTTGGGCTTTCTTTTGGCCTGAAAAGGGCAGCACTTGGAAGGGGTTAGCTTGCTCTTTGTCAATATCAATAGGCTCAGCCTGGAAGCGCGATCTTTGCAACTCCTCAAAAGGTACTATAGATTTCCGTATGTAGTCCAAAGGTATTTTTTCTTTGCCTTCCATTAGCAAAAAACTACCACTGTCGTTTGTGAAATTGGTACAAACCGAACTACTTAAAGAAGTTAAGCAACTTTCTATACTCTTCAAATCCTCTTCCAACTCTTTAAGCAGTTCATCTTTATTAACACAAATCTTTTCGCCTAGTTTATCATTCTGCTTCCTTTCTTCATAAAGCTTGCGCACATCTTTAAGTAGTTGCAAATACTCCTGGCGGCCTGGGTAGTCAAGACCGTCGAATTCTGTGGGATCACGAGATTGTAGTTTGTAATCTTTTTGAATGCAAACATTTTGAACTTTCTTAACAACCGACTCTCTGGCTTTTTGCTCTGATGTCCTTTTATAATGATCTGCTATAATTTTTTCGATATCTAATTGCGGTAGGCTTAAATTCATATTGACGAATTGGTTGCAAGGCGGGTCAGCCATACGAAAGTTTTCCATGTGTACACGATCAGACTTTTTCTTGATTTTAGTTGTTTCCGGTTTAATCAGCTGAGGATGGTAATGGACGTCGACTTGCTGGTCTTGTGTGGCATTCCAGTGGTCATGATGATGTCTGGCTTCAAACATATCGGTATAGGGGGTCTTCTTAAGTTCCATATTAGCAAATTTAATATCGTCTTTATTTAGTTTTTTCATAAATGGTAAGTTGGTAATCAAAGCCACTTGATCAAACATGTCTGAAGGCACTCTTAGATTGTCATAGTCTCTAGGATTACGCGGATGTTGTCGAAGCGTAGGTTCCCTATATTTAGGGGCCGGCATATTACCGCGCATATTTAAAGGTCGTATTTGTTTTTTAATCTGCTGAAATTTTTCAAGTACATCCGTAACATCTCTTACAGACTCACCATCTGCTTGAGGCACCCAGTCTGAATCCGAGCTACTCGAAGAATTTTCACATTTCGTTTGTAATCGAGACTTTGTGACTGGTGTACAGGGAATGCCGAGCAGCCTAAGTCGCTTTTGTTTTATTTCGTCTAGATGACGTTTTTCCATAAGATCTTTAGCTTGCATAAACTCAGTGGTGGTTTTAAGTTTTAAAATTTGTTCATCTGCTAGAGGATCCACAAGCTGGGAAAACCGTTTAGTGGAATCTCCAAATCTGTAACTTATTAGATTGAATTTCTTAACATTATAGCGCAAGCGAGGCTTTGCGAATTTCAATTTTTTTCGTACAACTCGATCATAATGGCGACCAAGGCTTTTTGTTACATATTCTCTTATAGTAGAGTGTTCAGCTTGAGGTGGTTTGAAGCCCGGTGGTGAAGCAAACAATAACAATTGGGGATCATCTGGTTTGCGAAAATTTTGTATTCCCACTTCGACATCCAATTTAACTTGTTGCTTCCTAGGAGCCAATTCTTTTAGCCATTGATCTCGGGTTATGCACCCCTTTTCTTTACGGCTGCCTCTTTGCGTGAATTTTCCCCTCAAGTTAGGGGTTAATTTAAATTGAAACCCTCTAAGCTCAAATTTACTTCCCCGCATACCTACTTCCATGTCATCTTCATCGTTTGTAGATTGTTCTGTGATATTGGAAGATATTTCACTTCTAGCTGAATTTTGTGGACTGATTTCCAAGTCAGCAGCAGGAAAATCTTTCAGTTTACCTTTTCTTTGCAAAAAGAACTCTTTTGCAATCCTGGCTTTCTCTCGTGCCATAAGATTTTTTTGTTTCAACATGTTAATGAATCGTTTTGTTTCCGTCATTGTATGGGGAAATTTACGTCTTTCCGATAGAGTTTTCTTTAAACTCATTTCGTTTTCATCATTTTTCTTAATTGACTCATCGATTTTTGTTATGACTTTTTTAAGATTCCTATCAGCTAAGGTTAGAGGTAAATTTTCCAATGCAACTTTTTCATGCAATTCGTTTGATTTATTTTCCTCCTCTTGACGTTTCTTTTTCTTTAAATATAAATCCCTGTAACGTGTGTCCCGCTGTTCCTCCTCAATTTTGATAAGCTCTTGATTGATTGGCTTGTCGAGAGAGCGATATAATTTGCCAAGTTTTGGCACTGGTTTCGGTGTAACTAACTTTGCAGGATTATTTCGATCTCGTATTTCAAAGCGTTTGGGTATCTAAGTGTTAGTGAATATTTATATGTATGAGTGTAATTAAAATTTGGTCAATAAAAAAGTTATATATTCTTTTAATTTTCCTTACATTAATCATTTGATGATGGAGATCTTCCTCAACTTTGATTTTAGTTTCACCCTTGACTCTCCTACGCTCCATGAAACGGCCAACTCTTCGATAATTTCGTCGATTTTGCAGATCCTGTTCGTCTTTCTGATAGGTATTGCTATAGTCCATTCCTTGAAAGTCTAATTGCAACGGATTTTCCAAATCTATAACCTCGCAAATAAAATCCTCTGATGATTCAGATGCCGTGTCAGCGCAAACATTTTGGGCATGTTTAACCATTTTTGTGAGAGCATCAAATTCTTTTTTCTTGGAAAACTGTTTGGTGCGCAAAACGGCAGGATTGACTAAACAGTGTATTTTGCGCGGATCTTGTGTTAAAAAGAATTTTTGACGCGATTTCGACCATTTGGCTATTTTCTCATAGTTCGGTGGGCATGTTCCCAAGAATTTTTGTGGAGCTCCTGCTACAAAACTTTCCTTACAAGGTTTCTTCCATTCAACACCATGCAAATTCATACGTTTTTCGGATCCACCGTGATGGCTATCGACTAGT